>JAOWBR010183447.1:0-10566 GCA_028571145.1 Dionaea muscipula | reverse complement strand
TTGTTTTTTGTTTTTTAAAACGCAAAGCTGTTTTTCCGGAAAAAAGTTAAATTTCATTAACTCTTCCCATGTAGTCATCTGAGCCCGTACTCCTATACAACCAAATCATAAAGAAATCACTATGCTCATCTAAATCAATACAAACAAAAGGAAATCACATACTATACCCACTGTGAACTCAAACATCAAGTGTAACCATATGTGACAGCCAGGAAGCATGGATCCAGCACAGAATCCCACCATAGCAGGCCTCCATAAGATGCTGAGTCATCAACAACATCTACTCACAAAGAGAATTTCAGGTCATCAAACCCGGCCCCTATACATCAACAAACCAAAGGAAACTCACAAGAGAGACCCTCCAAACTAGAATATCTAGGCTTCCCACTGCAAGAACAGGCATCCCTCGTGGATCAATCAAACCAGCATCAACTCCTCAAAACTAACCATCCATTGATCCCAATGAGCATCCCTCCAAAACCACAGCAAACTAGCAAAAGCAAGCAGAAAAACATGGACCCCACAAATCACACCTCACGCAATCAGAGCCTCTCACAAAACGCATCCTCAGCCTCCACCCAGGCAAAAAAAATCACCCAAGCCAAAGCAACCTGCAAACAAGTCCAGAGAGACAACCAGCCAAACAAGGGAGAACAAAAATCCCCTGCAGGAGGTCAGTAGAACCAACAAACCAGGCTACTGCATTCAGCACAAGGAGAACAGGCAACAGTAAGAGCAAAGCTCCCACCACAACAGAACATCCCCTTATAGGCAATAAAGGATTCTTCTGCACACAGTTCTCACATCCGGGACCTGCTGCTGAAAAATGCACAAGTTCCTCTCTCTCCAGAGCTTGTACACAGCTGCTGCAAAAGCCCCTCTACACTGCTCAGCATGCCTCGTTTTCCCTCTTGCAGTCTTGACAATCCAGAGCTTCAAAGTCTCCCACTTCATGATTGACCCACACCTCCAACGGAGCCCCACTGCAGGCAGGACTCCTCTAACCACTTCCTGGGAGAACACACACTCAAAGAAAAGGTGATCCCTCGTCTCCCTCTCCCCATTGCAGAAGACACACAACTCCTCCGCCACCAACTTCATGGAGAAAAGCCCGCTTTTGGTCCGAAGCCTATCCTTAGAAGCCAACCACAAGATGAAGCTCATTCTAGGAGGAATACCTTTCTTCCACACAAACACCCACCATGGATCCCGAACCCCTGTTGAAGGAATTAAATTGGAGTAAGCAGCACCAGTAGAAAAACCCCCAATACCCACACCAGTCCCGCTCTGCCCACTCAATTTACAGTCAAGATAACACCTTCTAACCTTCATCAAGGCTCTCCAAACCCACGAACCCTTTGAAGCACTACATGCCCAAAGATCACCCCTTCCTAAGTATCTCTCATGAATCCATCTGATCCAAAGCCTATCTTCCTTCTCCTCAATAGCCCACAACAGTTTGCATAAGATAGCTTTATTCCACTCACACAACCTCCTAATACCCAGACCTCCATCCCTTTTAGACTTGCAAACCTCGTCCCAAGCCACCAAAGCTTTCTTAGGGTTCAGGGCTACACCTGACCAAAGAAAGACTCGACATTTAGCCTCAATCTCTTTGAGAACAACGTTTAGGAACAAAAAAATTTGTGCCCAGTAAATGTGCAAAGTGGTGAGGACTCCCTGAATGAGCTGCAATTTACCTGCAAAAGAAAGCCATCGGGTAGCCCAGCAGGAGATCCTCTTAGTAACGTTTTCAATAAGGGGCCGGAACTGGACAACACTGATTTTTTTTGTAGTAAGAGGCACCACCAAATATTTGAAGCAACCCCTACCCATCTCAAATCCCAGCACCTCTGCTAACTCTCTTCTCTTCTTGTCAGAAATGCCCCCAAAGTAAATAGAGCTCTTCCCCAGATTAGCCTCAAGCCCTGCCACCTCCCCAAAATGATCTATCTGTTCTTTCACCAAAAGCAGGGACTCCTTATTGGCCTTAGCCGACACCATGAGGTCATCTGCAAAGCAAAGAGCAACAATACCCAAAGCTTTGCATTTAGGATGAAACTTAAAGTATGCCTTAACACTCATGATCTTCAGTCTCCTCACAAAATACTCCATTACCAGAACAAAAAGGTAGAGGGAAAGTGGATTTCCCTGCCGCAGACCTCTCTCCCCTTGCATGTAGCCCTTCAAACACCCATTGATCGCAAGCATGTAAGAGACAATGGAGACACAGGTCATAATCCACCTTTTAAACTTATCAGGGAAGCCCAGGCTCTCAAGCACACTCTCCAAAAATACTCAGCTGACCGAATCATAAGCTTTCCGAATATTAATTTTGGCCACACATCTAGGCGAAATTCCTTTCCTGTCATACCCATCAAGCAGCTCCTGACACAGCAAAATGTTGTCCACAATCAATCGACCGCCAACAAAAGCACTCTGAGCCTGGTCCACCAAAATAGGAAGAACGACCTGCAACCGAGTGCACAACATCCTCGCTATAATCTTATAAATTGTGGAGCAGCAAGCAATTGGTCTAAAATCACTCACTCTAGTAGGATTATCCACCTTTGCTATCAAATGGACCACAGTGGAATTTACTTGCTTCAGCAGCTTATTTGATGCAAAAAATTTCAAAATAGCATCACACACATCCTTTCCGACAATATCCCACGAACTCCTAAAGAAATATGAAGTATACCCATCAAGCCCGGGGGTCTTATCCTCATGAATACCTCTCAGAGCCGCAACCACATCTTCAACCGTGAAGTCTCTGCTCAGCTCCATTTGATCCTGGTCTGATAGCGCCTTCCCAGATCTCATGCAAACTGAATCAAACCCAGCACTCACTGAATGCTTCGTTCCCAGCAGGGACTTATAGTACTTGAGAATCTCATCCTCAATCTCACTATCCCTGGTCAGCCGATTATTCCTGCCATCAAGCAGGCTCAAGATTTTGCTCTTCTTCCTTCTACCCTTAATCAGACAATAGAAGTACTTAGAATTCCTATCCATGAGCTTCACCCAATCAGCTTTAACTCCCTACTTAAGAAAGCTATCCTCAACTGCAAGCAAGTGGCTAAGTTCCTTTGCAGCCTCCTCTGCCCTTTCCTTTGAACCCTGTGAAAATCCCTGAGCAAGATCACCCTGGGCCTGTCTAAGCTTTCGGCGCTCCTCTGAAATTCTCTCAGACAATCCTGAAAAACTGGAAGCATGCAAGTTCTTCAGCAGCCCCTTCAACCTCTTTAACTTCTGAAAAATCTGAAACATTTTGTATCCACGTACATCATCAATCCAACTTTGCTTCACAAGTCTCTTAAATTACGAGTACAAAGTCCAAAGGTTCAGAAAACGGAATGGGGGGGGGGGGACGCAGGTCTACTACAACAGGAAGTTCCTATCAACATTGGTGAGTGGTCCGACAAACCAGCCTCCAAAAACTCCGCCTCCGCGCCATCAAAAGCCTTAAACCAGTATGAGTTCCCCATGGCTCTATCAAGCTTGATTCTAAGCCATGAGTCATGGCCTTGATTATTACTCCACGTGTGCAGGTGACCAATCCCTTTAATGTCCTCTAGCCCAGTCTGCAGACAACATCTTATGAGATCATCACACGGCAGGTTACAGAACTTCTCATGTCCAATTTTCTCATAGGAGAACATGAATGCATTAAAGTCACCAAGAATCAACCATGGCTTGACATACCGTACTCCAAAATCCACAATATCCCTCCATAATCTCTCCCTTTCTACACATGTATTCCTAGCATAGACAAAAGAAACAAAACACTGCTCTGCACCACCCACACTAGTCACCTCGCAGTGCATTATTTGATCAGTGATGGAGATGCATCTCAAATCCACCTACGCTTTATCCTAAACAGACCAAATCCTTCCATTCACCGCATGCTCATAATTATTCAAAACTCCCCCAACCCTTGCAACAAGAGTTAACAACTTTCTGGAACTTATTGATCTTAACTCGAGTCTCTAATAAACCCATCACCCTAACTCTATGTCTGGCAAGAAAGTGCCTTATTTCCATTTGCATAGGGATCCTATTTAGACCCCTGACATTCCACGCCCCGAGAATCATGCGCTCGTAAAACCAGAGGGGCCAAAATCTCTCCCAATTGCTGACCCATAGCAGCAGCAACATCTTCCACTACCTTTGCTACGCCCCAAGAGCCAAGGCCTGCTTTTGTTGGATCCCCTCACTCCTCCTGCACCCCTCATCCAGGTATCCCCAGATGCCACACTTATCACATTTCCTTGGAAGCCATTCATATTTAACCTTCTACAAAATCTTATCACCCCTCGGATTAGTGTACACAAACTCTTGGACCAACTCCTTTCGAGTGTGAACATCTACCAAAATTCGCGGATATGACACACGACCCCTCACCGCCGTAAGGTAATCCGTGCAAATCAGTCTCCCAACTATAGCTGCCAGACGGTCAAGCGTGGCACTTCCCCATAGCTCAAGGTCCAGCTGCGAAAGTTGGATCCAAGTGGGCACTGAAACCAGTGTATCATCATCAAATTTGAAGTATGGTATCCAATCTCTCAAGATCAAAGGCTTAGAGTTAAAAAACCATGTGCCTTCCCTAATTACTTGCTTGTCCTCACTGCTCCGGAACCTGAAAATGTAATACCCATCTTCATGGAGCAACACCTCAGGAACCTCAATCCCCTTCCAGTGTCTATGCACAAAACCACTCATAGTAGCAAAAGGGACACGATCCCCCAGCACATACCCAATCAATGCATCATCCCAATAGGCTCTCTCTGACACTACATCCCTAACTGAGAAAACAATCTCATCATCGCGCCGCTTCCGGTGCGAAAGTTGAATGCCTCGCCTGATATCTCGATTCCCTTCCAGGCCCTCTCGTGCGACCTCAACAAAAGATTTACCCCTCTCCAAAACTTCTTCCGACCTCATCAACATCTCTGCACTGTCACCCACATGCCTAGCCGACGATCCTGCTGGCACCTCCTTCGCAGCCTCCTGTTCGGAGCTCACACCTTCCCCCACCAAATTAGGGTTCACAATCTTACTACTTCTTCGAGAGGTCGCCTTTAAAAAACTCTCCAACCCATCCTCCCCAACCGGAACTTGCGAAGCATTCTTGTCCACAATCGAAATCATACCCTTCCCTCGCCCTGCTTTTTGTGGTCTCCCCCGAACGCCCATCCTCCAGTCAGCTAGGTTGACATCGGCGATCGACGTCGGCATCAGAGAGTCCCTCTCCCCAACTTCCTCTTTTACTTTTACTATCTACAGCTTTTGTGTAAAATACTCAACATATTATGCAAAGCTGTTTTTCGTGTATGTAAATCTTATAAATTCTAATATTTTTTTAGTTATAAATTTAAAAATTAAAATTAAAAATTAAAAATTCGTATTATTTCCACGATCATTTTCGACTAAGATTCAATAAATATAGTGTATTGGTTGTCGGTTATCTGACACGTACCATTTTAAGATAAAGAAAAAAGTAGGACACATGAAAATGTATACAATGCACAGTAAGGTATAATAAAGTAAGGTATAATAACGTAGCAAGAAAAGCTACACACATACATAAACATGAACAAACAACACATTAACATCATCATCCTCATCATCTATTTAACCACACTAGGTGAGGTCCGTTACATGAATTTATCTCTTCTATTCCGTCTGATGCAAAATATCCTCTAAAAATTATTAATTATTAATTATGAAATAATTTATTTTAATAAAACAGTTTTTCAAATTATAAACTAAATATGTTTTATGATTTTACAAAAATCAAAACATAAAATAAAAATTCAAGATTTAAAGAAAAAACTCAAAACAAATCAAACATATCATTTTTGTTTCTCCTCTCCTCCTCACCTGTTCCTTCTCTTCTCTCTCCAGGTCCCTTCGTCTAAACAAGGTTAACACTTTCGTTGTTGTCATTGCTAAATACTAATCTTCTTTTTATGTCCAACAAAATATTCTAATAAATAAATATATATATGTTTCTGACACACCTCTACCAAAGAATTGTATCCAGATTTTATATATTTTTTTTATAAGATGGTAATATATTATTATTTTATCAAAACAAACGTAAATGACTTTATTTTATTTTATTTTAAAAAGGCACGCGCGTAAAGAAATTTGTAAAAAAATACGTGATGGAATAAATAAAGAAGTAGGTGAATTTTTCCAATTCCAGGATGCCATGATGGCGGTTCAATCCACCATTGCGGGACATTACTTGAAAATTTGATGATTTTCATCTTCTGGGTCTTCCAATTAGGCACTCCTATCAATCGGGTGAGCTTCAAATTTTCCTCATCTCATGAGTCTGAATCCATGAACCGGAACCAGCGTCGTCATTATCTTGAATTTGCTTCGCATAACGCTCTTTTTTCTTTTTTTTTTTTTTTCCCCAATAGATTCTGTAAATGCCCAGTATGTAGATTTCCATATCTGACGTGCTTCTTGTTCCAATCGTGAGGTGGGGATTGTTCACTGATGAATTTGGGCGTCCACTGTAGTCATATAAAATGGAATTTCATCCATGGATGATGATACTGAGTATCGATCTGCTGGTTCCCTTTTCATTTATAGGTTTTCTGTAATCTGGACAGATTGATCCTTCGGTGATGGATGGCTAATTTTTTTCGAGGTAGACAAATGTAGCCTCCCCTTGTAATCGAATCCTTGAAAGATCTGATCTTTGTGTGAAAGTAAGTGATTGGTTTATTGGGTTTTGGGGATTGCTGTTTCTTTCTGCACCACAAATGGAACATCTTCCTGTTGAAGTTGTTGGAAACATACTATCCCGCCTAGGAGCTGCCCGAGATGTGGTGATTTCTTCTGTGACGTGTAGGAAATGGAGAGAAGCTTTCCGTAGACACCTTCATTCGCTGTCGTTTAATTCCAATGATTGGCCGGTTTACCGTGACCTAACAACTAGTCGGCTAGAGATTTTGATCACTCAGACTATATTCCAAACGATAGGGTTACAAGGACTGACCATTTTGATGGATGATGTCGATGAGTTCTCTGCCTCAACGGTAATGGCTTGGCTCATGTATACGAGAGAAAGCTTGCACAAGTTGAATTATAATGTTAGGACGATACCAAGTCTCAACATTCTTGATATATGTGGGCGGCAAAGGCTGGAGACATTGGTGCTGGCACATAATACAATAACTGGTGTAGATCCTAACTACCAGAGGTTCGCTTGCCTGACATCACTTTCTCTGAGTTATGTTAGCATTTCTGCCTTGGATTTGAACCTTCTCCTCGCCGCTTGCCCCAGAATCGAGGATTTGGACCTTATCAACCCAGAGATTGCAATGTCAGATGCTCAAGTCACTGTCGAACTGAGCAGCTCCACTTTGAAGAGTATGTATGTTGAAGCCATCAGTTTGGACAAGTTTGTCTTGGAGGCTGATTCGCTGGAGAATCTTCACTTGAGGGACTGTGCCCTTGAGCTATTTGAACTCGTTGGAAAGGGAAACTTGAAGAGTTTCAAAATTGACGACGTTAGTGTTATACACCTTGATATTGGTGAGAATGCCGAGAATCTTGAGGTGGTAGAGGTAAGCAATTTCACAATCATCTGGCCAAAGTTCCATCAGATGATATCTAGATCGTCAAAGTTAAGGGTCCTTAGGCTATGGGATGTGGTGTTTGACGATGAGGATGAGATTGTCGATTTGGAAACTATCGCTGTTTGCTTCCCAAAGTTAAGCCATCTATCTCTCTGTTACGACTTAAGAGACGGAGCAGTGCATTATAGTACTTTGCAGGGCTCTTATAGCCTTGAGAATGTAGTTTTATTGGAAGTTGGATGGACTGTCATTAATAATCTCTTCTCCGAATGGGTGGAAGGACTACTACAAGGATGCCCCAATCTTCAGAAGCTGATTGTTCATGGGACGGTTTCAGATGCCAAAACACATGAAGATTGCCGTATGTTGGCCACTTTTACATCCTCTATTGTCCGGCTTATGCGGAAATATATTCATGTTGAAGTGCAATTTGAGTATGAGTAGACATTCATCCAATTATGTGCCTGTTTGAAATGCTACATCTTTGGTTGGTCCATCTTGTGTAAGTTCTAGGCAGGCAGGTTATTTTGCTGATTTTTGCTCAGGGAACGAACGTTCTGTTGTTGTATGAATGACAAGGACAAGCGTTCTTTATTGTTGAGTGATCTCTCCTGTCCTGCTCGGTGGATGAAAGATGCTCTGTTCACCCTTGTATCCTTTGGCAAATGGATTAATTCCATCATAGGTATCTCTTCTATCATCGGCTATTTACATTTCCCTGTCTCCCCATCTCTGTTCCCCAGCTAAAATAGTTCTATTTTGAGGTATGCTCTTCTGTTGGTGGTACTTCTTTGTTTCAATACGGGGTCATTCTTACATTCTTAGTTTCTCCTTTATGCACGTTGCCGAACCCAAGGCTTCTATATCTCCGTCGATCCACAAGTCTACGTAGGAATATGGCTTTTGTTGTGATGTAAAACAGTTGCCTTCATATGTTCATTGGTATTTGCAGCGCTGATAGAATCTATTCTTTAGGTTCCAAGTGTTTCTGGAATCAACCCTTGTAATATGTCTCATAATTCATGCTAACGAGTTCAAATCCTGTAAGCATGATCCTCATTTATGTTCGAGAACCCGACTCTATCAGAAGGTGATCAGTCTTGTGGTAGAAGATCCATGAATTATATTTATGTTAACAGTAACCTCTCTTTCGTCCTTCGAGCATGAAGACAAGTACCGGTGTTTGATTATTTTTCCTTTCCCTCCATTTTCTTTCTTTGATAGTTTCTTGCTGCTGCATGTTTGTTGGGCGATTAGTTTTTCTTGTAATTTCTTCATACTCTTTTCTTCCTTGCAGATGTTTCTGGGCCTTGACTGTATAACTTGCGCCTACTGCTATGATTGTTTTTTCTCCTCCTCAAAGTTGATGATGGCTAGTGGGATTCATGATTTGCTTTGATGTTAACGCGACGTTCTTCTTGTGCAAATTTCTAGCCGGTGGCATATGTTTTAGGGTTCTTAAGCTTGTGAACATCAATTGTCCAATATCTCAATTGGAATTTTGGGGTTCTTAATCGCAACTATATTCACCTTATGTGGGATTTGTGACCATAAAAAGCGCAATAAAAAAATAATGTAATCGACAGACAAATCTGTGGATATGCATATTCATTAATCCAATACATAAAAAAGCATGCACAATTTGGATGGGTGTCCTTAATGGAGTTGTTCCTCAGGTCACATGCTTGGACCACTAATCCTACATTGATTCGTTTATTTACAATCGGCGATTATTTGGACTAAATTGATTCGTTTATTATAATCGGCGAATATTTGGATAAGCAAGACGTTAAATTATTTGGAGTCATGTTGGATCGTGAAAAACAAAAATAGATCTAATAAACTCACCGAAAATTCTTGATTTTGAGCTTAAAGGTCGATGAGAAATTACCAAAGGAGATCGGGACGATGAAGTGAGGGAGGCGGAAAGGATCGGTGAGAGAGATAGATAGAAGTGACGGAAGATAGGAAAGTGGTGGAGCAAACCATGCGATCTGTGGCTCCACTATCCATGTGATATGTTGTGGGTTCTCTGAAATGCTGGTGGTTATGGATGTAAAATGGTGGTCATTTTGGGTGGAAGGATCAGGAGTTTTGAAAAAGAATGAAGGTGAGTGGTAGGTTATCATCCCTGCCATGTGAGAGCTATGAGTAGAGGTACCAAGTTGTGAGGCATTTTCCTACTTGCCCGAGTCCCTTATGCTGAGTTGTGATGTCTAAGAATTGGCCAAAAGCATAAGTTGCTATATCTGAGCTTGACTCAAAGCTAGTTGAGCTGGTTCTGTCACAGTGGAGGCTTGGTTTGCTGAGTGATTATTTCTTTGTTTGGCCTTTGTGAACTTGAAGTCAGGAGGAAATCCAGCTAACATGTAGCACCTATCCTTTGTGTGTCCAATTTTTCCACAATTGTAACAAGTGAGGTCAGTTTTATCTTTCCTTTTGGGCTGATTGTGAGATGCCACCAAAGCACACGATTCTACAGCAGGAAGAATTGCAATCCGAGCTTGCCTCTGTCTTTCCTCTTGTAGAACAAGTGAGAAGGCTTTGTCGAGTGAGGGCATGGGACTCATAATAATGATTTGACCTCGAATGCTATCATATGTCTCATTTAAACCCATTAGGAATTTAAAAACATAGTCTGTTTGTTGTCTTTCTCCAATTGTTGTCTTTCTCCAACCGAACCAAGCGCATCACAAGATCATAAACCACAAGAGCAATTTGGTGATGGTCGATAGTTGTATAATTCCTCCCATACAACATTCAGTTGAGTAAAATACTCATTTATAGATTGAGTTCCTTGTATGATGGTCCCAAGTTGATGCTGAAGTTGATAAATACGAGCATTATCAGGTTGTGAAAACCTATCTTTGAGTTTGTCCTATACTTTCTGTTGGAATATTTACATATAAATAGGCAGAAACTAAAGATAAACAGAATATAATAATCTGTAAATGTGGACTAAACA
>JAOWBR010183436.1:0-10566 GCA_028571145.1 Dionaea muscipula | reverse complement strand
CAAATCCCAAAGAATATCAAAAGATGAGGAAAAAAGGGGGGGGGGGGGGACCATACGAGGAGAAAGATAGAAAAAACCTTCAAGTAATTTGCATCAAGCGCTAATGCCAGGCTGCAGTCTGCAATAGCATCAATGAATTGGCCCATTGCTTGATAGGCAGCTGCACGATTGCTAAAACAAATAGCTGCAAAGGGACGGGACTCCACACTTATGGATAAAGCAGCAGTGTAGTGTTCAATAGCTTCTGCATGCTTTCCAGCTTGAAAGGCTCCATTCCCAGCAGCCTGCATCAAAGAAACCGCAAAATAACTTAGAACCCTAAACCAATCACAACATAAACGCTAGGTAATTATCCACACAAGGAGTGGCCAGGTGAACCAAACAAACTTTATAACTACAGCATGCAACAGTACTACTAACATGGAGTTATATTGCTCCCCAGAGTGCAATATTATCCTCGTGTTACATTGCTACAATTCAAACCCTTTCAAATGAATACAAGGCCATTGTAAGAATATATGTCGTGCAATTACTGCTCCTAGTAACAAATTCATGCATTTTCTCGCTTTTCCCTGGAATGAATTCTTCTGAACTCAGAAGTAAATCATCAAAAAAGTATTTTTGTATCCCCAGTTTGGTACAAGAAACACATTTCAATTAGTTTAGTACAAGAAACACATCTCAATTCCTATATTCCTTCAACAGGAAGGCTAACAAGCAAATACTTGAACCAGCCTTAAATTGTCACCATAAGACTTCCAATCAAGACCCTAATTGGCATTACATAAGTAACATAACATTCTTCCATAAATGTTGACAGCACTTTCATACACACTGCACCGTGGAATGGGCAGAACACGTGTCTTTCAGTTATAACAGTGGAACAGACAAAGTACTACTAAGAAAGCTATCAACTTCAATTGTTGGGACTTGGGGCAATTGCAGTGAGCTGCACTAGTTGCTTTCTCCAATGTCAGGGCAGCGGGCCAACCTTCGACCTAGAACTCTTAGCATAGAATTCCTATTTATCTGGGGTTACATGATCTAAAAGGGAAGTAGACAAAACATTTCTACACCAGTTTAGGACAAATCTTGTTATGTCTTCCTTTAAAAGCTTAACAATTAGCACGGTGTAAAGAATTAAGCTGCATTTGCTTTGACCTGTTTTCTATTTTCTGTTTTTTCTGTTTTGCAGAAAACAGAAAACGCATTTGGTTTGAATTTTTTGTTTTCTGTTTTCTAAAAACAAAATACAGTTTTTAGTTCAAAACCTTTAAATTGTAAAAAACGACAAAAACCTATTTTCTGTGTTTTCAGCAGAAATTCTCAAAACACCCAAAACATGGAAAAAACTCAAGGCCCAACAAATTATAAATCATAAAACAAACACGTTTTCTGTTTTTACTAAAAACTAAAAACAAAAAACAGACAAACCAAACAACCTCTGGGTCGATTCCAATGACCAAAATAATCTACAATGATAAGACATTTCCAATATGGAAAAAATAAATAGTTATAGCACCTCCGCATCCTTAGTCTAAAATCATGATTCATGAACCGGCCGAAGACTTCAACAGTTTACTTTTCATACATTTTTCTGCACTAAAATTCTCCAGACCCATAAAATACTATGGGCATACCTTATGATGCAACAGCTGACGTACCGAGACGAGCAATGGGATCGATGACTCCAGGATGTTGCTTCCATACCTGAAGTACCAATCAGTATTAAGAATCATGCAGCAAGAACAAACGTTTAGTTATGCTGCAATGTTAAAAGATTCTGGAAAGGACACTGTCACAGAGGATTATGCATTACTTGTCAATAATAGATCTCAAGTTCTCTTGCTTCTCCAAAAAATCGACGCCTTCCTCAAGCTTTCCTAAGTAGAAGTAAGATCTAAAGATATGTCTATAACGCCATGTTTGAAAAGAAAACTTGCAAACTGGCTCGGATGAATCAACATTTGGTGGCTGCCTTTCAGAATCGAGCAAAGGAGCATTCTTTTCAGCAGCTGCCAATGTTTGCTGACAAAACTCGATTACCTCTTCATACCTCTGTAACTGCAGAATCACAGATATAATCTAATAGTCACAACAATATGCCATTTTCACATATTACACAAATTCCTGGACTCAATATTGACAGCACATACAATGAAAAGAGCTTCTGCCTTCATTTCCAGCAATTTCTCAGAATATGGGCTCATAACCAAAGCCTCAAAGATAACTTGTAAAGCACCATGTGCATCAGTGCATGGTTGTTCTTGTAAAAGTTCTTCTGCATGCTTCATGAGTTCAGACACTTTCTGCCACAGGGGTAAAGCAGAAGTCAATCACTGTTTTTCCTACGCATATGAAGAGCAATGATTACAGCCCCTAACTGAACCCAGAAATCAGGCACAAGCAACAAGCAAACATATTTCTTCAGCTTGTCCAAGTAACCCCACGACTAGAGGGAGAGTTTAGTAAGTGGTAACGACTGGGCTGAACTACAGCGATGACCCCTCTTGAATCAACTTCCAAAGTTCTGTTTAGAGGGATTAGCATTGGATATCAGTCTGTACAGGGAGGTATTGCTGTGCACAGACATAGAAGTGGGACAAGCATAATCCGGTGTAAGCCAGATACTTTTCTCTCTTTGTGGTTCAAATCCCAGATAATGGTGTCCATACAGAATAACCTATGATGCATTTACAGGGATTAGCATCGAACGTCAGTCTGTAAAGGAAGGTATTGATGTGACGAACCCATAGAAGTGGGGAAAGGATAATCCGGTGTAAGCCAGATACTTTTCTCTCTTTACACACCAAATCAAATATGATAATGGTGTCCAAACAGAATAGCCTATGACATGAGGTAATAACATCTTCACTTCATACAAGCCGTGAAAGGATATGTTTTCTTTACTATTTCGAATCACGGACAAAAACAAGCAAGACTAATGGGTATGCCAATGTTCATCGGTCATAATGGGCTCCAAGCCTCCTACTTTTCACTTTCATAGACTGAAAATTCTGAGCATTTTTATTTCATTAGGAGAGTTTCTTGGATGAATAACGAACCATAAGGTAGAACATGGCACATTAAGTTAATTCAGAATGTCATCAAAAAGCGCAAAAAAGAGCTCAACCGCCTAGTGTAAGATGAAAAGCTTTCAAGGTTTATCTGCCCATTAAGAGTGCATTTGACAAAGGCACTTGGACCACAGGGTAACATAATTTACCTTTGTCTTCTTAGGCTATTTGCTTAGAAAATTACAGAATGAAATCGCAAATCTCTACTGGCAGAATTGTTCAAACATCATTCAATAAAGAACACCTGTAGGGATCCAATTTGTCTTAAGTCCCCACAGAAAACTCATAATAATTATACAGATTGGTTTCCAATTAACCTCCAGATGCATGGAAAAAAAAAACATCACAGAGAGTGCATACTTGGAACCTGCCAGCTGCTTGAAAATTCAATACTGACCACACAAAAGTAGAGATGCATCAACTCATGCCTTCCTCAGATACTTTATCCTTCAAGAAAATTGAGCTAATAACATTATATAATTGGAGATTTTTTTTTTTTAGTTTACTTCCATTAGTGGGACTTGAACCCGCAATCTTGAGCTTGTGAGTTGTATGCACCACCAATGGGCCAACTCAAGGATGCCTATTAGAGATTTCATCATTGACTGCCTTATTTTCATGCTCATTCTTTACTCCACTCATTAAAGAAAAGGTAAGTTGTAATTGCTTCAGTCAATGCTGACCAAGATGAATTCATAAAAGAAAAGCATCAGTGTACCTCTGCTTTCTGCAGACCCCCGGATGCTTCAAGAAGAATTTTTCGGTCCACGCAAACGTTAGTTCCAACGTTCAATAACTTCTCAAAATATTTCGATGCATCCCCAACTTCCCCAAGGGCAAGGTAACAACTGGAACCAATTAAAAGAAAAGAAAAGGAAAAATGGAATTAGAAGGGTACAAAACATTATCAGTTAACTATTCCTAGTTAAATATTTGAACCCGAGTAGCAAAAGAAAATACAGATAAGGCATATCCTTCAATCTGAAATTACTAAACTGGAGGCAAGACAATCCCAATTTCAGTCAGTTTTCCATCAGAATGCAATCGAAGCGACACAATAACCACGGTGGACCTACAAATTGTCTTAACAAATTATAGCTTTGTTCTTCTAAAAACAGAACGCTTTTCTACATCACTCCTTGAATTGGTCTACCACCGGCTTTCGGATTCAAATGGAGCTGTAGTCATTCCAATGCTCATGACCAAGGGTACAGTAAGGTTCGTGACCAAGGGTACAGTAGGCAGATAACATACAAACATAATACTTGTATTATATCGCAAAACAACGAATCCACTAAAGTAACTGGGAATATAGAAGCATATTGACAGAACGAAAATAAGAAATCCCTAGCTCAATAAAACATTAACCAGATCAGTAGACTGACAAGAGAACAGGCTTCACCACAGATTACGTAGTAAAATAAACTCAATGCGAGACTAATATGCAAATTCTTGAAGCTGAAAAGAAAGCTTACGTAGCAGTTCTGAGTTGGACCCAAAAGGAATTAGGTTCAACCTCACCAGCAGCCAACCAGTCCTGTAATGCCTCTCTAATTCTTCCAAGGGATAGGCGTATTGCAGCACGATTACTATAGCATTGTGTCAAAGCCCTGAGGCAGTCTCTAGAGGTCTCATTTCTGGATATGCAATTCACTCCTTGGGTATAAAAATCCTCTGCTTTGTCCAGATCCCCAGATGCATAGGCTTGGTTTCCCCTACAACATATCTCAATTGGCGATATCATTATCTATTCGGGATGAAATAAAAAGATAACAAACAAGAATGTCAAGCAAAGGCCTTGCAATCACTTGATCAAATACACTCCTTAGATTATTTTGATGACAAAAGCAACTTATCATTTGAGGCTCAATAAGCATTTTTGTGTTTCTCAAGACAGCATCGTAAGAGGTCTTACCAGCTGGGTGGGGGGAGGAACAGGCGTCAGTTAAACCAGAACTTCTGTGCCAAACAAAATAGTAAAGTACAGCAAGCAAAATGAAACCAGAATAGCACCTTAGTCTGCACCTTTCACAAGCTTTCTTAGCCGCAAGAGATGCAGCTGATACGGACATTACATCCTGCTTAGTATCCCCAGCTTTCTCTGCCTCTACACTAGGCCCACCTTTAAGATGAGCATTAGATTCATCTCCTTTACGGCCCAACCAACTTGTTAGAAATGAAGAACCACTAGATAATGGGGAAATGTGCATTGAAGATGATGCATCAGTCGATGTGCCTTTTTTAGTGGAACCACCTAGATCAGGACTCACTTTCATCCGATTTTTCTTTCTCTGATGTCGAGTTGCAGCGGATGTTTGACGCTGAACTGATAAAGAAGAAGTAAAGGTGAAGCCCGTCCCACCGCTATTTGTTGAACTGAAAGCTGAGAAAAAATGGCTGCCTCCATCATTACTTTGCTCTTCGTCATTAGAGTTCAATTTAGACTCACATTCTCCAGTAATATCTAAATTATCACTCGCCGATTTGAAACTTTCAGCTTCAAATCCAGAGTCTGATTCTTCAAGAGTAGCATCCCCTCCAAAATTTCTATCAAAACTACACTCAGGACCTATATGTTTCATCTCACCACTTATGATATCGTCACCTTCATCAATATCCAACTGCTCTGTTGCAATGACAAGTTCTTCATCTACATCACCACTGCAAAATGGTGGCTGAGTACCAATTGATAACTGATCATCCTCAAGAAAGAATGAATTCTCTGATGTAACAGATGGCTCTGTGACAGAAGGCTCAAGATTTTCTTGATATGGAGAAATATCCATGGGTGATAAGGATTCAGACGGCTCAGGTTTTTCCAAAAACCCGCTTTTCGCTGGCACAAAATTGTTCCCCAGCCATATTTGAACTGGGGTAGGTTCTTTCACCTTTCCCTTTTTCCGTCTTGACTTAGTATATCTAATTGATTCCCTTGTAGCGAGAAATTCCACATTCTGCTCCAACCCAGTAAAGGAATTGCCTACATGAGTTGGTGTTGCAAATAAAACATAGCCATCTTGTTTGCCACTAAAACCAAAACCCTCCTTCCTACTAGTTCCATCCATATAAGGTGCCTGCAGATTAGCACTTGCAAATTCAAATGGAAAGCAGGATGATGGCATTGATGTCGGTAGAGATCCAGATGCATCAACCTGTCCAGTGTCTCGATTTGAGTCATCTTGGCGAGCTTGGATATCATTTGAGTCACTGCCTTGCCTTGTTGATTGACGATCTAATTCTGAAGAGAGAGATTTTCCAGCATCGTTGAAACCAATGTCTTCATGTTGCACTTTATCCCTAGAAGAAAAGGAACTCATCTTTGTTCCCGAACCACCTTCAATTTTCAACTTCGCAATGTCATCCATGATTGCAGTAACTGTTTTTTCACCTGAATAGCGATTGTTGCAACTAACTTCCTCCAAATTGTTATTATTTTGAGCATTATCCCTATGTCCATGAGCCTTCATATTCAAATTCTTCATCCCATGAACAGATGTGCTAGCTGTTGCTGAACAAGCAGAAGCACTATTTTGATTGTGGCTTCCAGACGCACCACTACTGTTGCCAACAGAACCAGAAGAATGATCACCATCACCATGCATAAGTGCATCCTCAATGTCTAGTTTGTTGAACCTACTGCCAAGCTTTGATATCGAAGAGTCCTCGGGGTTCTTAGCACTTCCATCACCCCGTGATTCTTCAATATTCAACTTCTTAATCTCATTAAGAAGGTCAGATGATAGCTCATCAACTCTTGGATTCCCTTGATCCTGAATCCTCATATTCCGCATTTCTTCAAGAATCGCACCTCCAACCTTGGAAACGTCACTAGAATTCGAATAAGAACTCTCATCGACCACTCCAACCCTGTTACCCTGAAATCCTGATCCACCCAAATCCGAACTGCCTGCTTCTATCCCAGATGAAAACCCTTTAGAAACAAAAGAAGCTGATCGAAGCGGATTAGAACCCGGATCGAAATTCCGGGTTTCTGAGCTGCTCATTGACCGGGGATTCTTTTTTCTCGTGGTCTTCACCAACCGTGGCCTAGAAAGCCCGGATCCTGTCCCAAATGCTGCTTTTTCATGGGCCATTTTGGCCATTGAAGGCGAACTAAATTGAAAGTTGGTGCTCATCCCACCCGAATTTCGGAACCCAGAAGGGCCATAACAACTAGCATCCTTCGAATCCATAGCCAACGATAACGGAGCGACTTGATCGCTTGAAGATAACCCCACAAAAATTTACCCTTACAAGAAGGAAACGGAATCGACGAAATCTGACGTTTTTGGAGATTGGGTTCTTGAAGAACACGAACCCCTCGGTTTTGCCCTTGAGTGCCGGTCTCTGTCAACGCCGGCGACATTACGGAGAACGAGTCATGAAATCGGAAGCCTGCGAATGCGATGCTCTCTCTCTCTCTTTCAGTGTCCCTGTGTAAGAGTTGAAACCTTGAAATTAGGGTTTCGGGCTTTTTTCTCTTTTTTGGGTAGATGTTCAATCTGTGATTGACAACGGTTGTTTGATTTCGCGTGGTTAGCGATGATGAACGAGAAACTGCCACGTTCTTTGGAATGGCATTAGCCATCACACTAAACAGCGTCTTCATTTATTGAAATATTAGAATTGTACCATCAACAAATCATTCTCTTATTATCATAAATCTATTACATAAATGAGGATAGTTTTTGAATTTGTTTTAGATGGACAAGAAGAGAGAGGAAAAGAGGGAGAGGAAGAGAGAGAGGAAAAAAAGAGATAAAGAAGGAGATACAAAATGAGAGAGAATAACTTTTCTTTTTTCAATTATTAACTTATATTTTTAACTGATTCAAGGAGAAAAATATTCATCGTGTCGAAGGTACGAATAATATCTAGTAAGTTAATAATATATATAACAAACTCTTTAAAACAAACATAAAAAAAAATTAAAAAAATAAATTTTATTTAAAAAATAAAATTTATATTAATATTAGTCTAAGTAAAATCAACAAATAAATTTATATTAATATTAGTCTAAGTAAAATCAGCAAATGGAAGGTTAATATCATTTAACTTTTTCCGAAAATCAACAAATAAAAAATTAGATTATAATATTATATAACTTTTATCTATAGTAATATTACTAGAAATTACCCGTATCAACAGTACGGTGAATATTCTTACAATTTTATTTACTGTCATAAAAATTATCCGTGTCCGTGTCGTACTCGTGTCATGCTGTGTATTTTATATATTTTTTAATAAAAAAAGAATAAAAATTATATCAACATTACACTCGTTTTGATCCTCATAAAAAATTATGAATTTTGACTATAATATTTTTATATTTGGTAGATTATATAATGAGATATGGAAGAAAAATAAATTATAGATTGTATATAATATTATGTGATGTGATGTGAGAGGAGGAGAGAAGATGATAACCAATGAGAATCTTTCTTTTAGCCAGGATAATTTAGAGAGGGTTAAATTTAAGTTATGTCCTATTTTATTGTATAGATTTTTTAAAATAAATTTTACATTTTTCTCCCCCACGTGATGTATACCTTGGTTTTCGGCCATGGGATATCGTAGGTGATGAGTGACTTGTTAGAGCAATGAAAACTCTAATCATATCGAAGCTTTTCAATCGGAAAATGATATAGTTACAACACTTTTTTTGTTGTAAATTTTTCCTAACATATAAATATAATATTATTTTACAAGCCGAAATGATAGATGTGCTTAAAATATGTTTTAAAAAATTGTCTGAAGGCATCGTCGAAAAATAATATATGAAAAGGCTTTATCTGAATATTTTTTGGTACGATTTTGACAGATTTTGACATTATAAATGTCACGACCCGCATTTTAAAAATCGGTTCATTTTTTTTTTTTTTGAGAACCATTGGTTGGGGGAGTTGATTTTGTGTGTTGGACATGAACTTAAATCCTTGAAGTCCCATTCCTTGGCCCCACTTGTTTTAACCCACTTGGTTTGGGTTGTCTTGAGTTCATCTTTAATGGACATGGGATGACATGTTTGAACCACCACCCCACTTCCTTTCACTTACCTCTAGCCCAAATGGATGGCCCACTATGGTTGGGTAAGGAAGAGGCCCAAGTGGCCCATTAGGGGTTTAAAACCCCTAGAACATTCCTCACTCTTCTTGACCATTTCATTTCTTTTCTTCCTTTGAGTTGATCGATCTCCACCTCCTCCCCCACACTTTCTTCTTCTTCCTTCCTCTTCATCTCAGATTTTTCTCTTCTCTTTGCACCCATTAGAGGTTTGGAGCTTGGAGTAAGAGGCTTGGAGAGTGATCACCACATCAAGGACTCCTTGATTCACCCATTGGGGTCTAGGGATTTGGCTCTCCAAACCCCTAAGGTGAGACCTTTAGCTCCATGGACATGTTTGAGCTTGAATCCATGAATGTTTGTGTGTTGTGGATGATTGAGCATGACATTGAGACCATGATAGTACCTTGATTCATGTGGATTGGTGTGGAATCATGGTTTGGTTGTGGTTTGAGCTCATGTGATGATTTTCGTATTTTTGGATGTGTTGATGTGTGGAGCATGTTAGGGACTCGATTAGGTTGTCTTTGATGCTTCATTTGATGTCCCTAAGGCATTAGAACCACTTAGATGAGTCTTGGATGTGTGCATTGATGATTTGGTTGAGTTAGGATTGATTTGGGTGATTTTCGGGCAATTTTGGGTGAAACACGCCCATGTTCTTCATGAACATGGCCGTGTTTCACATAGCAGGCTTAGGTGTGCTTCGGCTAGACAGAACACGGCCGTGTTCTCAGGAACACGCCCGTGCTTTTATTCAGCCGAGCGTACCAAAAGTCCAATGGAGAACACGGTCGGGCCGTGCCCACGGTCACAGTCGTATTTCTCCCAGATCACCTTCGGATGATCGTTTTGCCCCGTTTTCGATTGCCGTTTGATTCCGAATTGTTTGGGGCGTATCCATGACCCTTTAGAAGTTTTTCCTAGGGCTCAGTTCGATCCGATGTGATATTCTCGTTGGTTTGGGATCCGATTGTGAGACGTTTTCTCTTGTTTTGACTTGTGTTAGGTCTCGACTTGGTTGCGACTACCGGTTAGCGTCTGGTAGAGCATTAGTACCATTCCGACACCAGGTGAGGGGATGTACACTTAGCCTAGCCTGTTTTACTTATGGTTTGATACCCCGTTCTCCCGTTTTGACCGTCGGCATACACGGTTGGTGATTTGTCCGCATGCATGTTTTATATATTTATATATCCGACCCTCGGGTCATGATAGTGTTGTTCCTGAGCATGTTTTCCTCGGCTGTAGCCTGATTTGATGATTTCACATGTGGACCATTGCATGATTTATATTGATTATGTCCTCCGCTAGCCACGAAGGGATTTGACGGCATGCTAGGGAGAGGTTCCCTATCCGGTTGACACCCGAGGTGGGATGACTAGTACACCGTCTTGCATGATACGTTGCTAGGGAGGTTCCCTAT
>JAOWBR010183425.1:0-10566 GCA_028571145.1 Dionaea muscipula | reverse complement strand
GTCTGGATGGGGGACTCGGAGCCTTCGGGCCGAGGAACTCCGTCATTGGGTCGGGTACAGTCCTAATGATTTCAATGCCAAGTGCAGGTCCCAAATCACGTAAGGTCAAACACATCTGTCCTTGAATACATAAGTTTCATGACCCAAACCTTAACCTAATCATGGGACGTCAACAAAACATAAAGGACACTTTGATAATTCAGCTTTGGACCATGACCTTTTCATCCCTGTGTAAGTCGGGTTTACCCCGCCTCAGATGATTTTTTATCCCTGTGTAAGCCGGGTCTACCCCGCCTCATATGACTTTCCCCGAGTAAGTCGGGTTTAACCCGCCTCGGATGACTTTGCCCGTGGCCTGGGGACGCCCCCCACGGAGGAGTTTTAAAGTTTTGCGGGTCCGTCCCGAGGAGTTCCGAAGGAATGGAGGTTGCAACCGGCCACCGAGCCGTGTTTTTCGGGTCCGTCCCGAGGAGTTGCGAAGGTTCGGAGTTCAATCGACCACAGAGCCATAGGTCCGGGCCTATCACGAGGGGTTCCGAAGATTCCGGGAGATCATACCCCTAACCCCACAAAATGGGTAGCTCCCACATGACTGTGCAGGTATCAAAACTGCTCACACCGTCAACGGGCGGACTATCGATTTCTAAAAGTCCTCCAGGGAGACATTCCTCCCCTTAAGTGGTAGCCGGTTTTACATCTTAAAATTACCCTGCATGATTCATTATTTCATAACAACTATCATGTTATATTCTTGATTTCCAAGTTGAGATTGCAAGCAATAAATAATGAACATAACACCGCAAATAAAGTAAAGCTGAAGCTTTCATTCAAAGTCAAAAGGAGATTACAGTAAAAAACCAGGACACAACAAGTGCCTGAATCCCCTATGAACTATACAATCAAAAACAGAGAAGAAAGAAAGAAGCTAGAGCTGGGTGTCATCCTTCGGATCATCATCCGTCGGCTCATCAGTTGTAGGAATGTTCACCCTTGGCTCATCTTCCAAACCGGTGTCTTGTAGGGCTCCCCTTAAAGACTGCTCTTGCTGAGCAAGACTAGCAGCGTCAGTATCAGCATCGGGGGCATTCAACAGCCGTTCGATCTTGGAAGGGTCAACTTCAGCCTCAGTTATGTCCTGCTCAATGAAGAATACATTCCCTTCGTCATTGATCCCCACATCATCGAACTTGGGAATTCTGCCCCAACGATCATCCCTGCTCATGTCAGACGGAATATGAGGCTCCAAGTGTCGAAGCGCTGCCTGATAACCTTGCAGCTGAGCTCCCCGACAGGAACCTGCAAGCCACTCCTGCCCCTCTGGCATTAGATGCCACTCATTCACCCAGTCGGTGAGATAAGTGTCCTTAACAGCAGCCAGGTCGACCCTCCCTCCTTTCTGCTTCTCCTCCTCCAGCTCTTTCTGCACCCGCTCTAGCTCACGGTGCACAGCCTCGGTTTCCCTTTGGTGCTGGTCACCTATAATCTTTGCCAGGTTGAGATCGCGCTTCGCTACCTCCAAATCTTGCTTAGTGATTGCTTCGTTGTGCGGCCTTCATAAGGTCTTTGGCAGACATGTCAGCCAATGCTTTGTTCTTCGTTGCCTCGTCCTGGTAGTACTGCTTGATGGCCTCCAAGTTCTTAATCTCTTGATTCTTATCAAAAATCCTGTCTTGAGTCTTGTTCCGCGCTCTCAGAGATGCCTCAGCTGTTACCGCCAGTCGGACTATCGCAGTTCGCATGTCCCGGTCAATCTAATCCTTCTTATAAAACCCATGCTCGTTAATATAGTGGTCGATATCGTCCTGAGTTGCTGATGATACTGCTTGAAATGCTGCCAGGGCGTTATCTTCGCACGTCATAACGGAGCGCTTGGGGTAGGGAAGATTCTGAATTGTTGGTGCCGGAGCCGTAACCGTGTAGTCTGGCAGCTTGAACTTCACAGCAGGATAAGCCGACCGATAGTGGGATGAGAGGCGCTTCTTCAAAGGCTTATCTTGAAGGGTAGCCGAGGGACCTGCACCTCGTACAAAAGTCTCCACCAGACCCGGAGCACTGCGCGAGGCAAACGCTTTCAGCTTTGAGGGAGGTTGTGCGGCAGCAACTACCTCAGGTGGGGGCTCGTCTTAACCATTGCGCGGACGCTTGGCAGCGTTGGGTGGATCCCCGATCTCCCCTTCCTCCCGTGCTAACTTCCGCCCAGGAATTTGCAGCGTAGGCGGGGGTACTTTGAAAATCTTCTTTGTCTTAGGAGGCATATCTGCAAAGTCAACGAAGTTAAAACATTTCAAAAGAAGAAACACGGAAACATGAAAAAGATAAAGAAGACAGGAAGAATAAAGCACAAAATAGTAACCAGGAGCCTCGACCTTAACAGAGGCGCCGCCACCAGCTTCCGCTTGGAAAGGCATGGATGGATCATCGAGACCTTCAATGTCGATGTAAACATCGCTGTCAACATCGACGTCAGCATCCACATGGGCCTCCCCATGTACCTCCCCTTGGTGAACTGCTAACACCTCTGAATCAGAGTCATCAGCAACAAGTCTGGGAGAGAGAGGGATTGGATGATAGGGTGAAAAGGTTTCTTAGCGGGGGGAGAGCTCATCAAAAATGGAATCTGTAGCGTCAAGGGAGTCGGAGTCAGAGGAGTTGGAAGATTGGTGATTGGAGGACTGGTGGTCTGGAGAGTCGTGTTCGGAAGAAGAGGAAGAGACAACATAAGGTGGGACCGGAGTAATCACTCCGGCCTCAGCTAGGACCGCTGGAACAATCAAGTCCTTCACTGGAAAATCATCCCCCCTAGCAACCCACTCCTCAATCTTGGCAGCCAGCTGAACCTCAATGTCATAATGCTCAATAAAGATGTTGGTCGTTGGAACCCTCCACTCTAGATTGTCCAAAATTCCAGGACCTCGAACCCAGCACCAACGCCTCCGAAAATTGTCAACCTTGGACGAAAGTCCCTTCAGGAAGACGTTGTTCTGAGTTGAAGAAAAAGCGTACAAGCCACACTCATCATCTTAGGGTGACTTGGAGAGTCGGAAGCTGGAAATGAACATACGGACGTGAGGTCTGAACCCGTGCTGGTGGCATAGCGCCCTAAAAGCACCCATCAGCAACCAAGAATTCGGCGTCAGCTGCGCCGGGCTAATCTCAAAAGTATCTAGAATGCTCCGGTAGTATATACTGAGGGGGAAATGCTGCCCCATGGTTAAACTATCTACATATACAGCCATCTCTCCTTCTTTCTCGTCATAAGGATGCTCAGAAAGATCGGGGGCGCGAAAGGTATAGCCGAGGCAATGGAAGCGCCCTGGATAATAGGCGACTTCTATCCTGGAGATAATGGGCCGTTGGTCCGCCCCCTTGGCGTAGGGGTGGGCCGAGGAGTTGCTGGGTCGGCTAGAAGGTGGTTTCTTCTTCCTCATACGTCTAATGATCTTGGTGTGTTAGGGCAGAGGTGGACGAAGGACGTCTAAGGGTTCAACATAAGGAATCCCCTCAGGGATGTCCTCGGAAGGGTTCTGGGTAGGAGAGGAAGGAACAATGACATTTTCAGACTTGGCAAGGAAAAACACAGAGAGGGGTAAAAACTTGCCTGCTCGGGGTTCCGGCTCGGGGGACCGACTCGGTGCTCCTGGTCGGGATTGTCTATTTGGATAGAGCTTCGACGCAAATGAAGAGGAGAACGAAGAAATGAAGGGGGGTAGGGGGGTATTTATAGGCACAGACCCCCCTCTAACAGCTTAGCACGCTGCCCGAGACACCCTTCGAGACATAGCCCGGGTGCCTGCTCGGGGGACCGGCTCGGGACTTGCACGGATTTTGACCAAGTGAAAACAAAGGTCGGCCCGGGGACCCGGCTCGGGGTGACCGGCTCGGGACGCCGGCTCGGGGTTTTGGTGGATGGCTTACCCGGATCCAGCCGGGGGTCGGGCCCCGCTCACGATCGTCATTCGAGATTTTCTGCCTCGTTTTCCCTCCATAATTGTTGGCTCCCGATCAGCATGATGACCCGACTGCTTCAGTAGCATAGGATCGCATCCAAGATCTTTGCCCAAGCTGGTAATCTTCTAAGAGAAATGGATCCCGTCAGACATCTTGTTCACTCCAGTTGATTTTGAAACTTCACAGTCCGAACTATGTTCGCATTTCGAAGTTGGGGGACTGATGATATACGGGTATTCACCCCTGCTTTCGTGAACAAGAGGATCGGAAGGATCGACCGGACCTTTTTCAACATTGAGGACCGGCCCGGGGGATTGGCTCGGGACCCTCTCGAAGATCGGTTTGCGACACTTCTTCCGTCATGTGATGTCATAGAACACCTTCATACTCACTCAGGGATGCCCCCTCGGAGAGCCACCTCTAGGAACCTGCTCGGGAGACCCTCTAGGTCAACTCAGTGACTCACTTGTGACTCATGCCTCACTCCGCTGCTCAGGCTCCATCTAACTTGCCTTCCCGGGGCAGCTTACTCAGGTGCCTGCCCGGGGATCCTGCTCAGGGTCCAGGAAAGAAATCAATGGTCTCGTCAGACCACGTCATTCTCCACACGACACTCTCCGCCTTGATCGCCTGCCCAAGGGACCGGCTCGGGACATCGGCTCGGGTCCCCGACTCGGGGTACCTGCTCGGTGCCCTGTCACTGAATCCGTACAACCAGTGGCATTATGGTAATTTCGTCATCTCCAACCCCTATAAATAGGGATCTCCCCCAAGGCTCAAGGTATGTTCACTTGTTCCCTCATTTCCCTTTGGAGTTCTGCCTTCCCCCTTAGCAAGCTCGGAGCTCTCCTCGGTGGTCTTGCCCGGGACACCTGCCCGGGATACCTGCTCGGGACTCTTTCTCGAATCGCCTCTTCCCACCTCGAGAGACCGGCTCGGGTGACCGGCTTGGGAGATCGACTCGGGTGCCTTGCTCGGGATTCTTGCTAAGGGCTTCACCTTCCTTCTTCACCTGCTGACTTAAGCATCAGAGCAGTTTCCCCAAGCTAACACCTCGGGGTACCCTCTGACGAGTTTGTTCATCTCTTTCAGGCCATCAAAGTCATCAAGCACACTCCTTCCCCGAGCCGACCGGATTCCTTTCTAGCCGGACCTTTTCTGACCCGGTTCAGTTCGGGACTTTGGTGATTACTCTAGGGGATTTTTCCTGGAGTATCAGAGATAGAGAGTGAGGCAGAACCGTCTGTGCATCCAACACCATCTACATCAGTGGTACCCAGACGGTCTGAACGTGTACGGAGGAACCCCATACGGTACCCAAAATCAGAATTTGTGATGACAACTGATGAGGGGGAGCCCGAGTCCTATCAAGAAGCATTGGAAGATGCTGACAAAGCCAAATGGATAGAAGCCATGGATGATGAGATGAGATCTCTCATTGAGAATGACACCTTTGAACTTG
Source organism: Dionaea muscipula (assembly GCA_028571145.1). Classification (NCBI taxonomy): domain Eukaryota; kingdom Viridiplantae; phylum Streptophyta; class Magnoliopsida; order Caryophyllales; family Droseraceae; genus Dionaea; species Dionaea muscipula. The sequence continues at coordinate 5,156 of JAOWBR010183425.1, read as the reverse complement.
TTGGGTTGCCCAAAGGAAGGAAAGCTCTGAAGAACAAGTGGGTGTTTCATATCAAGACTGATGAGCTTAATGGTAGGCCAAGGTACAAGGCCCGTGTTGGTCCCTGATGAGGGGCTCTATAAGTTCAGAGGGGGGTGAATGAACTTATATGTTTTTAAAATCTTCTTAAACAACTGAAAGTTGTGCAGTGGAATGTATTTATATAGCCTCTTTTTAAATTTAGTTTTCAAAGCAATTTAAAGTTTCTTTTTTTTTGTTATATGTGTGTGTATGAAATGCAAATTGAAATGTAAATAACACAAAGAATTATAGAGGTTCGAGGTGGTGTAATCCTCTACTCCTCTCTTCTCCCTATGGTATAGGAGGAATCCACTATTGTTTTTAAAACCAAATATAATAGTGACACAGTGCTAAGGCACTGTAAACCCTTGCAGCTCCTTTGATGTGAATCTTCAGCTGCCACCACACTTTCTGATCCTTCACAAAAACTTGTTGCTTCACCAGCTTCAGTCCTTCACCAGTTTGAGTTCTTCAACTGTTCTTGGTCCTTGACAACCTCAAGTTGCTTCATCAATCCCACAACTCCTTCAAACTCAACTGCTTCACTGATTGCAGTCCTTCATGGCAACACCACTTCACTGTTCTTTAAGAATGATGAGAGTTCTTGAAAGTTGTTGAATCACACAGTAGTGATTCGTTGAGCCTTTCTTGATGAATCTAATCAGCGTAGGGGTTGGCTTAATGAGTTACTAAATGTAACTTAGAAAACTTAAAGTGTACGAAGAGAGATTCAAAAATCGCAGTGGTCAAGGATGCCTTCTTCTTCTTCGTGCGTGGGTATTTATCCTCTCAGTGGAAAATCTACCCATTGGAGATCCGTTAAAAATTGATCTTCTTCTTCATCTTATTCTTCTGGAGATCCCAAAAATCATGGATCTGGTCTTCGTCTTCTTTCCCTTTTCGTGAGTCTTTTTGAAAAGCTTCCTTCCATAGTTAGGGTTTCCAAATCTGACAATCTCCTTTTTCAAAAAGTTACCTTCTTTTTGCATTGGTCAGAATCCGTGATCTTTGTCTTCTTTTCAACGTCTCCAATCATATATATTAAATTCAAATGATTTGATTTAATATATGTCCAATCCTTGTTTAGTGAAATCCTCGTTTTAAAAACGTGGCACGTTGGTCTTCCAAAAACCCTAACCTAATCTGCCTCGGTCACAACTGAACTCTGACAAACCCAATTCTGACAAGGCTTAGTCAACCTAGATTGCCTCTTGAAGTTGCAACCTCTACTGCCTTCATAAACTTCAGTCTCGACTGCCTTCATGAACCCAGTCTAGCCTGCCTTCTCAAATCTCCGGTCTAACCTGTCTTCGCAAATCCTCGATCTAGCCTGCCTTTTAAAATCCTCGGTCTCGACTGTCTTAAGCGATTTTTGGTCTTGACTGCCTTAAGCAATTTTCGGTCTCGACTGCCTTAAGCAATTTGCAACCTAGACTTCTTGTGCATCTTTGCTCGGTCTGGACTGCCTCTGCACTTTGCTTCGGTCTAGACTGCCTCTGTGAAGTCAACTGCCACAGTGATCCTCAGTCTAGCCTGCCTTGAGGAAAATCGGTCTCGACTGCTTCTGCTCCAATTCATTCTAGACTGCCTTCGTGAAATTGATCCGGTCTAGACTGTCTTAGGCAAATCTTCAAAGCTGATTCCTCCAAACCTGAATCTTTAATCCTAACCTGTTTAAGTTTCTATATGCAACTTCTATACTAATCAAGCAAATGTCTATACATCAATCAAACTTAATTAATACTATCTATTTCCCCCTTTATAATCTATGTCATCAAATCTAAAACTAAAGTATCATCAAAACCTAATTAACCTATTAATTTCCCCCTTTTTGATGATGCCATAACACAACAATCAAATCAAAGAGCAAAGAGTAAAAATATCTTTACTCAATTGCTTGAAAATGTTTTACAAACCAGATCAAGGTCAAAATCACAACTTAAGATACAAACCAATCAAGTTATCTCTTAGGAAAGAAAATATAATCATTGATACTCTGCCATTCATCCCAGTCTGCATCATAGCTCATCCCTTGGAAGCTTTCTCCTGTCTAAAGGTTTTCAAATTCCACTGTGCTTTCCATGATTGTCAGATCTCTTCCTTTGTAGCCCTTTTTCGACTTTTCACCACCTTCATCAGTGATTCTCCCTTCTTCTTTGCATCACAAAAATAGCAAAAGGCATCATGTTTGGTTACATGTCATGCCCAATGTTCCTCTTTGAATAACTTGTTGAATTCTTGCATGTCTTTTGCTGAGAGTACCTCTGCAGAGCTCTTCTTCACAACTTTTGATCCTTTCTCTTCAAAATCTGAAAAGCCCTTTGAGGTACTGGTGTGCTGATGCTGGCCTCCTCTTTGCTGGCCTCCTCTTTGCTCTTTTGACCCTCCTGAACTTTCCCCCTTTTTAACATCTTCAATAAACTTTAGAAAGGTTTCAGTTAGCAGGGCCTGAGAGTTGGTCACCTCTTGGACGACCTTCTCTATGTTGCTCATCTTGGAGTCCTGCTCCGTGAACTTCCTCTTAATCAGATGCTTGAGGTCCAGCGCATTGTTGTCACCTTTTAGCTCCATGAGGTCAAAATGATCCTTGATAGAGTCATTCTTTTCTTTGAATTTCTTGAGGAGAATATCACAAATATCCATCATAGCTTTCTTGACACCTTTCTGGAGGTGAGTGATATGTTCTCTGAGCTCATCTATCCGAATCTTAGCATCTATGAGATGATCTGTTGTGAGTCTCTCAAATGTGTTGTCATAAAAAATCTTGGATTCCAAAATGTCAAACAAACTGAAGATCCCACGGTTCTGCTCCTCCATGCTGTTCAGAATGCTCTAAAAAACTTGTTGCAATTGATTTTGATAGAGTGATTCAGAGGATGATCCTTCAGCATAGACTGGCCCTTGATAAATCACCAAATCCAAACATTGATTTTCAGCAGTTTCAACAAAAATGTCTTGAATAACCTCATCAACAGCAGCTCTTCTTGTGATCTCCTCATCTTCATCTTTGTTGCTGATCTCCATGCTGCTCAGAGGTCCATCAAATCCAATAGAATCACTCATTTTATCATCCACCTTCTCATCTTCATCCCTATATGCCTTCTCAAGGTCATCATCCTTAGGGTTTTCATCAACTTCCTCTCCCATGAGCAATGAACTTTCCCCCTTTGATGGTGCATCTTCATTATGGGGATCTTTCTCCTTCTCCTGCTCAGAATCTCTTTCTTGTTCATTCTCTTTGTCATCCTCCTTTTCTTTCTCAGTTTCTTGTTGGTGTTCCTCTTGTGTTTGTGTAGTTGCAGGTGGTGGTGTGGATTCAGGAACTGATCCTAGGGCAGCAGGGGCATCACCTTCATCATCATGGTCATCATCATCATGGTCATCACTGTGATGTGAGTCTTCCCCCACTGGTTTTTTGCCATGTTTGATGCTGTGTCTCTTGTGAGACGCAGCACCAATCTTGAAGAATTCAGTCAACTTCCCTGCATCAACTAATTCAAACAATTCATAACAATCTACCATTGTCATGACCTAATCTTCCTCCTTATGCATTCTCTCCATGTCCTCTGCCTGAACTCTGGATCTGCTCAGTTTCCAGGATAACCAAGCATTAAATCTCTGCATCTCCTCATCAATGTTGATGGGATCATCAATGATGACAGGGATCTCTTCTGTTGCATTAACCTCCTCAACAACAGCAGCAACAACAACTTGAGCAACCTTGACTACTTCTTCCATGACATCTCCAGAACCATCAACAGTAGCAGCAACTTCATCAACAATGTCAGCAACAACATCAACAATAGGATCCTGAGCCATATGAGACTGGTCCTGAGCCTCTGAGGCTTGCTCAGTCTCATTGGCCTCCCCTTGTGTCTGTGATGAAGGTCTTTACTGAACTTCCACTTCATGAGATTTCTCCTTGGGAGGCATGGTGCTAGATGCCACAGTCTTTGATTCTAAAATTAGCTTCTTTCTTACCTTCTTCTCCTTTTTCTCTTTTTGGGGTGATGCAGTAGCTTTCCTCTTCCTAGTTTCCTCAGTCTTCCCAAAAAGTCTTTTTAAGGGGTGGACAACCATCCCATCCCTCTAATTCACACCAAGAGCAGACAACAGAAAACTAATCAAAAGTCTAAAAGACTTTTTTATATGAAAAATACCTCTCTTAGGGCTTCCCTCTATGCCTTTTTCCTTGATTCGATTGAAAACAAAAAGAGCCTAGTTGAACTTTTTGTTTTCCCAGATAGTTGCTATGATCTGAGCTCGAACCCTAGTCAACTGGTCATGTGAGCCAGTCCTCCCTTCGATGATCTTGCTTGTTACAGTGGCAAGCAAATGAAAATCTTCCTTCTACTGGACAATCTTGCAAGCAAAATTGCTTGGGTTGCCCTCATCTTTGGCGATCACCTTCCAGAAGGCTTCTCCATCAAACTCCAGCTTTGAAACATCCTTTACCCCTGTCTTGGGCAACCCCAGAAACTTATGAAGAGCATCGGGTGTCAGGACAACCTCAGTCCCTTGAACCCTAGAAATGATGGAGTCCCCTTTGAGCTTAGCATTTTTGTAGAAATCTAGGACATCGATGGGGGACCATGTGAGGATGTCCACTGAAAGAAATTTAGCCAGGCCACTTTGCTTTAGGGCATCTATCATCTTCGCAGCAGCTTCAGAGCAAGCTTTGCTCTTCAGATAGTTCTCGATATCAAAAGTCATGCCAGTGAGCAGGTCCTCTTGGAAATCGTTGCCAACTTTGGGTGCCATTGCAGAATCCTTGAGAAATCTGAAAGAAGGATAGGGTTTTGAGAGGGTTTTGGCTTGGAAAACTTCGAGCTCCAGAGGTTCAGAATGAAGTTGAGGGAAATGAAATGAAGTGGACAACTTTTTGTAAAAAATCCTTGAAAAATGGGGTGTCTTTTCGGATGTCTAAGGAATTTCCAAAAAGGTGTCAGATTCGCTGTAAAATGTGGGATCCAAAAATGATTGTCTACCCAAAAATAGCTTAAAATTTAAAATTCCCCTTCACGTGTTGCTTTAATATCTTTGGCTTGATATTAATAAAGAAATGTCACGTCAATAATTTCTTTAATGAAATCCAC
>JAOWBR010183403.1:0-10567 GCA_028571145.1 Dionaea muscipula | reverse complement strand
TGATGAAATCAATAGACAAGTACCTCGATCTATGCTTCTTACAGTAAGCAAATGAGGTAAAATTATCAAACCAGTTGGATAGAACGTGTATGGGAACGTCCTCCTGTATCTTCACGATTCCCGCTACTTCTTCTTCTTCGATGGTGATCCTTAACAGTTGCGGCCTCAATTGATACTTCACAATGAACTCACTAGAATCCTCACTCATAGTATGGATCAATGATTCAGTAATGCTTTCACTTGGATTCTTCTTTCTTCTTGAAGGCGTACTTGAATTTCCCACCAATGGAATCCTTTTATACATGGAGAAATTTGGATTTCTACCCGCCAACTGAAGACCACCGTGGAGCTGAATTTTGGCCCAAGTCTTCCACTTCTTCAGCAACGATTCCCACGTTCAACATCACTTCTTTTCCCTAAATTTTTTTTAGCTTTGGAAGGGATAAATATCCCTTCCTATTTTCATGGGATTTTGTTAAACATTTGTTTTAAGCTTCCAGCTGAGTTCGATGAATGTGTCTGGGTGTTTGTTTTCCTTATTTTATGATTTAAAACAATTTAAATCCAAGGAAAAATAAACTATCAGATTTTTATGAGTGGATAAGATCAAATCAAATATTTTCTCAAAATAAAATAAAATAATCTATTAAGTGGAGAAAACCATTTAGAATAAATTCCCTTAAAAATAAGTTAATTTATTCCATAGATAAAATAATCCACTTAGCTAGATTAACAGGTTTATTAGAGAAAAAAATATACCCAATAATAGTATTTGGATCAATCCACATAACTTGATTCTTTCAATAACCACACGCTTTGTTCCCTGCCTTGTTTCATCCTATTAGATAGAGTATAACAACAAAAGCTATTCCCTACCATGTTCTGTCTGATTCAAACATCAAACATAACATACAATACTTTCATATTAACTAATCATCAATCAATCAATATGCTCATTCACACACATAAGTATACGCAATGAAAACATTGTTTGTAAATCATATCATATATCATCAAGTTAACACACATTTTTCTGGAGGAGCAGAAGAAGCTGTGGACAAGCTTGCTGCCCAAGATGAAAAGATGAAGATCTCTGATTCAGAGAAAGTTGCTGATCCACAGTATGTTGATGCTGAAATTCCAAAAGTGAGAGCACTTGAAGAAGGAGTTCTGCATGAACAGGATAACGAAGATGTTGGAGCTGATCATGAAGCAGTTTTGGAAGATGTTCCAGCTGCTCTTGAAGATGGAGTTGATCTCATTGCACCATTAAACCAACCTGATTTGAGATGGCTCACTGATCATCCACAAAATTTGGTGATTTGAAACCTGGAAGCTGGTGTGAGAACTAGAAGACAACTAGACACCATTCTTGTATGTTTCCTATCTCAAATAGAATCAAAGATTGCAGAAGATGCACTGACAGATGCAAATTAGATCATTGCCATGCAAGAGGAACTGAATGAGTTTGAGAGAAACCAAGTTTGGGAACTTGTTCCCATGCCTAAGTCCAAGAATGTTGTAGGGACAAAATGGGTTTTTAGGAACAAGATGGATGAGAATGGGTTGATTGTCAGGAACAAGGCAAGGCTGGTTGCAAAAGGGTACTCACAACAAGAAGGAATTAATTTTAATGAAACTTATGCACCAGTAGTAAGGTTGGAGACCATCAGATTGTTTCTTTCTTTTGCTGCTCACAAGAACTTTAAGGTCTATCAAATGGATGTGAAGCGTGCATTTTTGAATAGACTACTTGAAGAAAAAGTATATGTAGAGCAGCCCCCAGGTTTTGAGATCAAGGGCAGAGAAGATGATGTTTTTAGATTGAAGAAAGCCTTGAATGGTTTGAAGCAAGCACCAAGGGCTTGGTATGAAACATTGTCACAGTTTCTGGTAGACAATGGATTCAAGAAGGGAAACATTGACAAGATCTTGTTCATGATTCAAGATGGAGAAAATACACTTTTGGTTCAAGTGTATGTTGATGACATCATTTTTGGATCTGAGAATGAGATGCTTTACCAGAAATTTACAGACCTGATGAAGAGCAAATTTCAAATGAGTATGATGGGAGAAATGACATACTTTCTTGGTTTGCAAGTGTGGCAGCTGGAAAATGGAATTTTCATTAACCAAGGAAATTATGCAAGAGATTTGATCAAGAAGTTTGTTATGGAGTACAGTTCATCATCACCTACTCCAATTATTGTTGGAGTTAGCTTAGACAAGGATGTTGAAGGCAAAGATGTAGATCAGACCAAGTATAGAGGATTGATTGGATCTCTTTTATACTTGACAGCAAGTAGACCTGATATTTCTTTTGTAGTTAGGGTTTGTGCTAGATTCCAAGCATGCCCCAAGGAGAGTCATTTGAAGGCTGCAAAGAGAATTCTAAAATATCTCAAGGGTATACAAGATATTGGTCTATAGTATCCAAGAGATGGAGGATTCCAATCAGTTGGATTTTCTGATTCAAATTTTGCAGGATGCAAGATGGATAGGAAGAGTACATCAGGCACTTGTCAGTTTGTTGGATCAAGGTTGATTTCTTGGTTTCGCAAGAAGCAAACTTCAATAACAACATCAACTGCAGAGGCTGAATATGTTGTCGCTGGAAGCTATTGTCCATAAGTACTTTGGATAAAGCATCAACTGATGAATTATGGAATTGAAGAGAAGGAAATTCCTATTTTGTGTGACAACACCAGTGCAATTGCAATCAGTCAGAATCCTATGTTGCATTCAAGGACAAAACACATTGATGAGCGGCATCACTTCATCAGAGATCATGTTGAGAAGGGAACCATTATAGTGGAATATATCTCAACTGAGAAGCAGTTGGCAGATATTTTCACTAAGGTATTGAGTGAAGGAAGATTTTTTGAGATCAGAAGTAAGTTAGGATTGATTGATTTGAGTTCAGAAGGATTTGATTGAAGATTTGATGATTCAGAGATGATTTTGAGAGTTTCTGCCAAGTTTTGCTGATCCAGGCGACCTTGATCCAGGCGACCCTCAATTCAGGCGACCCCCAAATCGAGGCGAGCTTTTGAGCTATGCTGGATGACATGGAAAATAAAAGGTGGATTTATTTTTATCCAGACAAAACCTTTTATTACAACAGTAAGAGGGAAATCATTTTCATTTATCCACGTGGCATTTTCTCATTGAAGGTCTACCTACTTCACCCCGAACTTGTCAGAGCCTCTGTGATGTGACATTTGCAATTCCCACTACATCATTTTTCAAACAAAAATGCCCTAAACACATCACTTCCTATCTCACTCTGTTTCATTGCCCTCTTGAGCTCGAAGAAGACCTGGAACCCTAGCGATTTTTCGTGCGATTCATTGCTTTCTTTTTCAAAGCTTCTAACTTTCATCCATGGTGAGTTCATACACACCAAAGGAGGTCAATGAGGCCCTCATTACTGAGCCAACTTTCAGTATCGAAGGATACTTGCAACATGAAGATTGTTCTGAGGTTGGAAAGAAGATCATCGAATGCATAGAGCTAAGTGGTCTTTCCATCTTTATTTCACTGTCAACGCATTCTTTTTCACCATTAGATGTGATAGAGTTTTATCAGAATGCTGTTATTTTTTATGAGACCATAGTGTCTAGGGTACAGGGGATTGATGTTGTTGTCTCCTCTGAAACCCTCAACCAACATTTTAGCTTGACTCTGAACGGTATCACTGAGCCCGATACCATTGTAATAGAGGGGGAAGAGTTCTGGAAGGTGATTTCTGCTGATGAGAACTGTGAGGTGAATTTTTCTGCGAAGGTGATTTCGTTGAAGAAGGAGTTCCAGATGCTGAGTCACATTTTCAATAAGATTATTAAAGGGGGGTCTGGGTCTCATGACTACCTCACCAGACACAGAGCTGCTCTAATGGCTACTGTAGGGACACAGCAACAGGTTGACTGGGAAACCTATGTTTTAGAAGGATTTCTGACCTTATTGTGAAGGAAGGAACCAGCACCTCTGCCCCAGTCAAGAGGATTTTCAAGTTTAAGAAGACTTATGGGCTTGTGATAAGCCATCTGTTGCACTGTTTGGGGATTTCATTGCAGGAAAAGGTTTTTGTGCACTCTACACAGAAGTCATTCATCACTGATGATGAGAAGAAGACTCTGAATGGTGCCAAGAGGCAGCATGAGGCTAACATGAAGAAAGCTGGAGGTGAGAAGAAACCAGCAATGAAGAAAGTTGTTATCTCTCCCAGGCAGAAGAAGGTTGCCAAGAAGGGAAAGAAGGCACCACCAACACTTCTGAAAGACTCTGAGACAGTAGGGTCAACCACCACTCCCCCAAGAAGTGCTGAGATTGAGGGGGAAGTTGATCAAGAATTGCTGAAAAGGTGGTGGAGAAGATTTTTGAGAAGGAACATGTTGCTGAGAAGGAGGTTTGTGATGCTGAGCAGATTGTTAAGGCTTCTGAAATCATTGAGGATGTTTGCAAGAAGGTACAGGAGCAGGACCATGAGGATGAGTAGACATTAGTTGCTTAGGACCATCCTCTTGAGTCTAAGGATCCTGTGACTTCAGTAGATGACAAGGAAGCTGATGTAGCAGCTGATACTGCAGCAGAAGCAACTGATGATGTTGATATTTCTGAAGAGCTGACAAGATTCAACAGATGGTTAACTTGAAAGCTTAGAAGATCAAGGTTGCAAGATGAGATCATAGAGGAGATGCATGCAGAATAGGACTGGGTGATGTCCATGATTGTTGCATATGAGATGCACGAACTCATTGATGCTGACAAACTTTTATCATTCTTTAAGGTTGGAGCTACCTTGCACAAAGGAGCTCAGATGGAGAGGAAGGGTGATAAGAAGCGGGATGATGAGGACAAGAAGGATGATGATGATAATCATGATGGAGGAGATGATGGAGATGCACCAGCTGCTGAGGAGCATAAGGAGGATGAAATGCCAGTAGAGCAGGCTAAGCATAATGATGATGATGACATGCTGTTGAGTTAGAAGTACTAACCATCCACTACTGATGCAACTACCAAGAAGGCAGATGGTCAAGATGATGTGGTGGAGGTTGTGTCTACAGCTGAAAAGGAGATTATAGAGAAGAAGGTTGATGATAAAGATGCTAACTATCCAGCTGATGATTTTCCAATTGATGAGAGCACTGGGCTGCTACTCAAGGATGAAAAGGATATCATCCAGCTTGATTAATAGAATTTAGAGGCTTTGGTAGATATTGCAATTGAGAATGCTGCCCATAAAATGATTGAAGATACAGCTGAGAAGCTAGAACTTGAAGAGGTAGCTGCATTAGCTGCTAATCTTGACAAAGAAGATGCTGAAGCAGAAACTCCTGCTGCTGCTAAAGCAAAGAAGCCAAAGCAATACACCAGAAAGAGGAAAGCAGCAAGAAAGTCTACCAAGAGCACCAAAAGAAAGTTGATTCTTGAGGAGGAAGAGGATGCTGATGAGGTTGTTTTGGAGAAGGAGAATCCCAAGGATGACTCTAAGTCTAGGGATCAGTTTGATGAGGAGATGGAGGTTTCCAAGGATGATGTTGTTCTAACAGCATCTAGGGACATTGTTGAGCAAGATCATAAGAAGGAGCTTGTGGTTTTTCATAGTTCTCTACCATCTTCCAGTTCTGAACCAGTTGTGACTGAGGGACCAGTTTTTGCAGATGAACCAGTCAGAGATGAAGCCTTCATTGCCATGTGTGCAAGATATGAGCAAACTCTTAAGTGCATGATGGCAGTCAATGAAGAGCAAAACAAGGGTTTGCAAGAGATTTGAAAAAATTTGGACACCTTTACTTATCATGATGCTAAAGTAAAGGCTTCGCTGTGTATGACTGCTCTTAGGATTGAAGAGAATGATGAAGCTAGAAATGAAGTCATGCAGCAGACAATAGATATTCTCATAACACTTCCTAAAACACTGGAGACACACAGAGATTTCCTGCATAACAGAATCAAGGAAGTGACAACCACAAATCTGAACAACTGCAAATGTTAGAGAAGAAAGTAGAAAACTTTAAGAAGCATGTTGAGCAGAAAGTTGAGATTCTGACCACTGAGGTAAGAGAATTAACAGAGAATGTTGCTAAAGGTTTTGAAGCAAATAATGAAAGAATGAAGGGTGTTGAGAAAGCTCTAATTCAAATCATCACATCTCAAAAGGAGCACACCAGGAATCAGTCTGAGCTGACCTCCTTCTTCCGAGACTTTTTTATGGATGCCAAAAAGGGGAAAGAGGCTCAGAGAAAATATGGAGAAGGTTCTTCTGGGAAAAAAGGAATTCATTGAAGGATCATCTGTCATTTTGAAGACCTTTGAGACTCCTAAGCCAGCCCCTCTACCATTGGAGATGAAGGACTTTGATCAGTTCAGATATTTGTTCTTTGATGTTGGCAAATGGAACAAAGCAAGCTTTAGAGATGCCTTATTCTACTTCTGTCAGAGCAGAGTCGGGAGCAAGACAGTGTTGAGCACGATTACAAGGACTTTAAATCAAAGATATGCTACATCTAAGGCAGACAGAAGCAGAATCACTTCAATTGATTCAAGTGCTGAGTTTGTGAAGGGTTTCAACAGTGGAGCATGGCCAGGATGGCCAGATAAGGTTGCATTTGAAGCTTGGAATTTTCTAAATGATGACATTTTTCCTGAGGTAACCTACTACATCCCTGCTCCACAGTCTCAACAACAACACCAGCAGAGATCTCAATCAAGAGGACAACAACATCATCAACAACAACCACAATAGATACAGTGACATATTCCATGCTGTATCTTTTCATCTCCATTAAAGTATTTAAGTTCATACGTTATTGATTAAGCTCACTCTTTTACATTCTCAAACAGTTTTTAAAGTTTTTGAGATGTATATATTATGGGTTGGTTTGATTTCTTTTTCTCTGATCATTCATTTAAGTTTTGGCATCATCAAAAAGGGGAAATTTGTTAGGATTTGATTATTTAGGTTTTCATGATCTATTCTTGAATGTTTAGTTAGTTAATTGAATGAATTTAGAACTAGGCAATGTTTAGATTCAGGCAGACTCAGAACCAGTTGAGGATTGAAGCACGCAAGGTTCAGGTTCAGGCAAGGTTCAGTTCCAAGCAAGGTTCAGTTCCAGGCAAGGTTCAATTCCAGGTAAGGTTCAGTTCCAGGCGAGGTCTAGAATCAGGCGAGGTCTAGAACCAGGCGAGGTCTAGAACCAGGCGAGGTCAAGAACCAGGCAAGGTTTAGAACCAAGCAAGGTTGAAAAGCAGGCGATGTTCAAAACCAGGAAGGGTTTAAATACAGTTGAGTAGAAGACTAGTTGAGGTGAACACCAGTCAAGATTTAGTCCAGTCTAGGGTTTTGGTTTTCCCAAGGGATTCAGAACTACCAAAGGACATCACGTAGCCCTCATGAACAGTATATCATTTAATTCAATATTGTTTGAATTAAATTCAAATGATTTTGAAGAATGTTTTGACTCAGACACATGAAAACAAAGATTTCATGGCAGAGAAAGGAGATTAAAGTTGCGATAGTTGCAAAGAAAATGGAGTCAAAGGTTCACGTGATGCATGAAGACATTACAACAATCATTTCAACAAAGAGAATGTCGGTTTTCAGAAACCCTGGTCAGAAAAGTGCTTTTGGAAAAGCAAGCATGAAAAGGAAAAGGAAGAAAGACACAGATCCGTCTTTCTAGGGTTTGGAAGAAAAGAGATAGAAGATTCAGAAAGCGAAACTTTCAACGGGAAGTTTTCCAAGAGAGGGGTATTTATTCTCAGAGATGAAGCTAGAGGAAGACACTGAAGCATCCACTAATTTTCTCTGAGCATACAAGCAAAAACCTACCTCTCAATCTCTGAGACTCGAGCAAACCCTAGAGCATTCAAGCTTTATCTAGTTGAGCTCGAGGAATCACTTTTGTATGATTCACTTTTCATAAACAAGAACTGTTTGTCTTGTTGATTGGTGAAACAGTTGAGACTGTGAAAGACCAATGTCAGTGAAGTGGTGATCCACGAAGGACTGAGGTTCAGTGAAACCAGTGCTGTGAAAGAGCTGCAAGTTTGTGAAGCAACTTGGTTGTGAAAGACAAAGAGAGCAGTTGAAGCAAGCAAAGGGTGAAGGACTGATAACAGTAGAAGCAACGAAAGTTGTGAAGCAGCTGTGAAGGTGATAGCAGCTGAATATCATCTTCGAAGGAGCTGCACAAAGGGTTTACAATGTGTAGACACTATTTCACTGTGTATTGGTGTATAGTGCATAGAGAATTCCTCCCACATCACCGGGAGAAGAGAGGAGTAGTGGATTACACCACCGTGAACCTCTATATATTGTGTGCCATTGCATATTTTGCATACATATACACATACACAGCATAATCCACATAAAATAACAAAGAACAAGATTTAAACAGATTTAAATACAACTTTAAAAAGGTCTATATAAATTACATTTCCGCTGCAAACTCTTTTAAAAGTTTCAAAAGTTTCAAAAATCAATAAGTTCATTCACCCCCCCCCCCTCTCTGAACTTATAGTGCCCTTTCATTTCGGGAACAATAGATTGTTTGTTATTATTATTGATTATAAACCTCTTTGGGCAAGGCCTGATCCTGGTTAGTCGTTAATTGGGGTCTGGATCATGACATTTTGAGCTTCCCGTGCATGTTCTGGACAAAGCACGCCCATGCCCTGAAGCATGGCCGTGCTTCAGGATTTTATGTAAGCTTGTGCGTGTCATTGCTGGGTGAAGCACGCCCGTGCCCATGGGCACCGCCGTGCTTTGGCACAGTTTTTGTGTATATAGTAGACAACAAGGAACACGCCGGCCAGGGGTGGTCGTGCCCTTGAGCACGGCCGTGCTTCCTGCAGATAGGCCTAGGGGAATGTTTTCCCATGCGTTACCACTCGTGCTTTGATTCTGGATTGTTCGAGTCGAGTTCAAGACTTGTTAGAAGCGTCGCTTAAGGGTGTAGCGTTTCAGGTAATTACATTTAATTTTACAACCAACCACACTTAGCCAGTTTAGTCTCATTGTTCTTTCATAGTATGTCATTTGACTGTTTTACTCATCCGTGCACATCCCCGGTGACAACCCGTTCAGGTTTCGTTCCGGTTTGAATTGATTTGAAGTTAATTAGGTTATTTCTTATAACTCGGTTGGCTTTTAATTAAATTAGGTTCATTAAACATCAAGACTTCTTTCTAGCGCAGCTGGCAAGGGGAAGCGGAGGAGGAATTTTGGGATTTTAGTTAAGAGGTCTCGGGTTCTAAACCCGACGACTACTCTTTTTGTCTCATATTTTTCTCTTTTAATTGATAGGGGTGAAATTGCTACGTCGTCCCTATTCAATTAGAAGGGAGTTAGGGAATTTGAAGAGATACGTAACTCCCGTAATCCCTTTTCTTCTCCCTCTTTCAGTTTCCCTCTTTCTCTCCCCACATGCCATTTTCACTTCTCTCCTCCTCTCTTTGATTCTGGGTTGACAGTAGGAGGAAGGGAAGGAGATCGTCGGTTGGGTATGACGCACGGCGGGTTGTTGGTTGCTTCATCTTCTCGTGGTCTCGGGTAAGGTTTTGGATTTTTCCTTTTTCTTTTCTTTGATTTTCGGCCATGGGGGGATAGAGAGGTGATTTTGATTCTTCTCCTTTGTCGTGTGATGATGTTTGGGCAGCATTGACGGCGTGGAGCACCACGGATTCGAGCCTTTGTCGTGATTTTGCCCTTTTTGTGATTTAAGGTTCGTTTCCCTTTGATTTCGTTCCGTTTTCCCTTTCTTTCGCATTGTGGCCGTAGGTGGGGGATTAACCCCCATCGGTAGGTGCTTTTGATTGTTTAGTTGCTGTCGGATTAGGAGTTTAGCGTGTGCTTTGGTCGTTTAGTCGTTTGGTTTGTTTTTGAGATATTTCGGGTTAGTCCAGTTTTGTCGAACGGTTGGATTTTGATGCGGGTTGTGTTGGGGCATATTAGGGGCACGTTTAGATCCCTCTTAGTGCATGTTTCCTGGTCTTGTAGTGTTTGGATTGGTTTGTGCAGCGTGTGGAGTTTTGGTGTTTTGGAAAAATCGCATTCCTACGAGACGTCCCCTATGGACTTTTTGTTCCACATTAGTTCCGAGGCTCGTGTTTGGACCTCGGGTTTGCCTTGCATGGTGGATAGGCATTCTAGGTGGTTCGTTGGGAGGTGTTAGTGACTTGTTGACATGTTTAGCTTAGCTTAAGCATGTTAGTGATTGTTTCCATGTGGTGACTTTAGGTGACGACGTGATAGTCTACGGGATTCCGTAGCTTGAGGAATTTGGTGATTTTGTGGCTTGGACTTGCTTGCATTCCAGGTGAGGGATGTACACGTTCCCTCCGTTCTTCTTCTTTCTTTCTTGAGCCATATTTCTCTTTCTTGCAATCCTCACTACTTAGTACACAGTCATGCTCTGTGTTATACTTGTTTGTCCACACTTCCTGTTTGATGGTTCATGCTGAGTTTTATATTGTGATTATTATTGTGTTGCATGAATCCTTGAGGCCTTTGTATGAGTTTGAGTGTGGACCTAGTGAGGATGTGAGTATGGAAGAA
>JAOWBR010183392.1:0-10567 GCA_028571145.1 Dionaea muscipula | reverse complement strand
GAATTTATTCCCTATTTATGCATGCGTGGTCTTGAGGTACGATGGATAACTTGGATGCACGCACACACGCCATGGTTGTTCCTGTCTGGCTAGTTGTTAGTCATTCTCTGTTTGAGAGTTATGGCAGGGTAAACTTGGAATGTGTAGGGATAGTTTCACAGCTTAGTTTTTTATTCTGTTCATGCTAGCTTGCTAAGGGACTAGCAAGGTTTAAGTTGGGGGGTGTGAAGAGTGCATAAAAGTGCGCTCTTCACACTTTCATCTGATGCTAAGATGTATATGTTAGGGTTCTAAGCACATAGATTTATATCATATTTTACGTAATATGTTCGGGACCGGTATTTCGTGTTTTCAAGTTAATTCTATGATTTTTACAGGTTGGACATGACCCAGGGCTGAAATGGACCGAGTTGGAACGATATTGGTTTGCCATGCGAAGCCAACAAGTCGTGGACGCGTCCAGAAGACGCAACGCACGACCCAGCCTAAAACAGGCCTGGTCACGGTCATGACAGACCCGTCACACCCGTGACGGGTTCCTGCACGCTGTCTATTGAATTTCTCAATCTGCAGAAGTCGCCTCTCTCTCCCCATTCAACCTTAGAGGGCAGCAGACATCCCTGAAGAGCTCAAAGGCGTTTTCCATCCTCGGGGCACGAAGCAGAGATGACGGCGACCATCCATACATATTCGGCGGGGCAATTATAGCGACGGAGTGCGCTTCATCAGGATCCATTTATTGGGTATTGTATTCTTTTGGTTTGATTCGTAAAGTTAGCATCTTTAATGCGCTAATGCATGGACTTTTAATCTAATGATGGATTGATGGTTTGCTTAGTCGATAGGGTTTCAAATTGAATGTAAAACTGAACCTGCGTTGATTTTCTTTTCACGGGTTTAATTTGTTTCTGCCGTCGTGACAAGCGGCTAAATTATTCTCTTGAGTAATACAAGCGTTTAATTGAACTGGGCAATTAATCCGCGATTGGGAATCTGCCTAGACGATAAATTTGCTGTTTGATTTGTTTCGGCGTCCGGTGACAAGCGGCTAGGTTAATTTATTTAGTGACAAAATTAATAAATCAAAACAAGCAAATCATCAATGGTCAAACACATAAATCATTAATCGCGCGCGACTCAGTTTTGAGTTCGTGCAGCCCCAAAGTGGAAATTGCCCAGACACGACCGTGACACCTCTGTCATGACCGTGGTCTTCACCAAGAGTCACGACCGTGATTGACAACCACGGCCATGACAAGCTCAACCAGCACGCCATTCGCTGTTGCTGCCTTTGGTTGAGTCGTTGCCTCTTCCGACGACATCTATCATTTATTTTCTTGTGTTTTAATTATTGTTTGAACCAATCGAATTCACATATTCGATATATCCTTTCTAGGAATAAAGATTAATTCATCCTGTGCAAAGATTTACACCGTCCCGTGGATCGACCTCGACTTACTACTATCTTCTTAGTGGTAAGCCGTGAATTATAAATATTAAATATAGCGCGCCCGACGACGTCTGCTATCAAAGATCGCCAAAACTTGGAACTCGAGGCGAACACAAAGATCAAAGTACAACTCGAGTTACACATAAATTGCAGAACAAAAGAATTAGATAGAATTGAGTGTTTACAAATGAAGGGAGAAACAATACAAATCACGCGGATACAAAATGAGAATGCATGCTCTCTTGGCCTCCTCTTGTGCGCGAGGCACCAATACTGGTATTTATACCAGCACAAAACAAATCAAACTAAATCTGGAGAGAATAATCTCTCCGAGATTCTTACCTAAAATATAAGACTTGCCTAAACAAACTAGATATACTGAATCTAGACAAAGACAGACTGTGGCTGCAAACCCTGTAGGTGGGGCGGCAACATTTTTGGTGAAGACCCAAAGACTGTGACGAAGCCTTCAACTGTGGGTGATAGCTTCCAAGCTAGACCACTCCAAACATTAACAAAGGTGCTCAAGATGACCAACAGGGTCTACACACCCCTTTGGACCATCCTTACGTAGTGAACTACCATGAACAAAGTCACACAAGGCAGAACAAGACAATCATCGCCATAGACCTCAACGCAATGGCGACAACCCCAGCTATCTTCCAAACCACCAATCATCTGACCCCCAAAGTTGGTCAGTGGACCAAACCCAATATGAGAAGCATCATGGAAGTGGTCAAACTAGCCACACTTCTCTAAATCTTGAAATCAACCCAACTGGCGCCATAGCAGTGAGCTAGGCGCCACTAGAAGAACTGGGACCTGGCGTCCCGGTTATGAGAAGATCTGGTGCCATGGTACTGTGGCATCCCATATCGTCACAATTAGCTCCTTCTCCATCGGCGGATCATTGAGTTATGAACAGCTCCTCTTGATTTCCGATTTTGCCTCCATCATAATCAGTTGAGCTTGCTCCCGATTCTTTTCACCTCATTATCACATCACTTTCACCATTTTCCATCGATACCCACATTTTCCCTCTCCTGTTCTTCCCCAAATTTCACAGTGACATTACACTATCCATTTCCATTCTTCCACAAATCCACTCAAAACCTTAACAGATTTTCCATTTCATCCACAAATTCCGCAGTAGTGATCTGAATCCCATTAGGACTAATACAGAACCCCGTACCAATCAACCTTTAACGCTCTCCCAGATCTGAATCTGTGTCTGTGGATGTGTTCGGTACCAGAAACCCTCTTCCTAGATCTATGTTAGGGTTTTAGCAGGTAGGAGTCGTGTAGAACAATTGCCCTATGTACCCCACCTAAAAAAGAACCAAAACTGAACTTTAAATAGAAGATTTCTCGAAAAATCATCGACCGTCAACACGACCGTGTTTCCACAAGCATGCCCGTGTCGAAGACAGAACCCGTGAGAGCCATGAACAAAGCATGGCCGTGTCTCCCAGGCACGGTCGAGGAATGTTGGCCATGCTTGACGCTGTTCAACATGTTTCTTCACCTCGAGTAAAAGCAGGGTCGTGTCAATGCAAGCATGGCTGTGTTTCATGTAGCTGCACACCAAAATCGGTCAATCTTCACTCCAAGGCCACACCTAGCTTCACGAATCCATCAAACGCGGTCCAAATTCCATAAATGAGAAACCAATGAGGAATGGAGGTCGCTAATCCTCACAATCTACACATAGACGACATTCCTCCAACCACAAAACAACCACAAAAAACAGACCTTCATCCAAAATTCAAAAGATACCAAACAGAAGAGACAACCACCGAAGAAGCCCCAACATAGGCCAAACAAAAAACAGAGCAAATGCAACACAAAGGATAAGAAACACCGAAGTCCACAAGCTGCCGACTGCTAACACAGGTAACAAAGCTGCCAGATTCCCCAATGGGAACAATCACTGAATTCCCTAACGGGAACATACCAGATGAGACCTCCCTGCACCACTCGCCAACCAAGCAAAATCAGGAACCACCAAACCAGAAGCGCCAAACCCGAATGCGCCATAACAGGAGTCATGAACCGAACAAGACCACGACTGACCTCGAGCTTCAAAGTACGTGCACTTGCCCGAGAAGCGCGCCTGAGTGGTCCAACCAACCTACGCCTAGGCCTCATAGACGCACCACTAGTGACTCTCTCTTCAGTCTGAGCAACAACAACATAAGCTGAATCAGAATGAGTTGACTGAACTGCAAGCAATGCTAGCTGACCTATCCCAAAAGTGGAGGAACTGACTAGAACTGACTCCACCTGAAATTGAACTTGCATCTTCAGACCGGAAACAACACGCCAAACTTCACCTGACGTGGAGCAAGTTGAATATGATGTCAAAGGTGCATAAGAACTACTAACCACTGTATTGCCACCCAGATAGAACAGATCACGGATCTTGCAATCCTTCGGAACAATACGACATCCACGTGACATGCGTAGAGAACCACCACGAAGAGACTGACTGTGATAACCTGACCCGGTTTCATCCCGATTTGCTTCTATTTCGGTTTGATTCCGGTTTAAATTAGATTTAAGTAGATTGGGTTATTTTTAATAATTCGGTTGGCTTTTATTTAATGTGGGTTCATTTCCCTTCGAAAATTCTTCCTAGCCCAGTTGGTTAGGGGGAAGCGGAGAAAGGAGTTGATGGGATATGTGGAGAGGTCCCGGGTTCTAAACCCGTCGACTAAATTTTAATTCTTCTTTCTTATTTTAATTTTTGGGGCGTGAAATCCCTGTTTCTCCCTCATTGATTAGGAGATGAATGAGAATTAATCAGATTCTGAACTCCCGTAAGTTTTTCTTCTTCCCTTTCTCTTTCTTTTTCTCACGTACGTGATTTTTTTTCTCCACTTCTCCATTGGAGCAGCGCCCGCAGCCATAGAGGAGGAAGGACGTGGACGACTAGGCTTGTCACACGGAGGAGATTTCATCGCCTCGTCATCACAGGGTCTTCGGTGAGTGATTCGATGATTTTTCTTTTTCTCTTTTCTCTTAATTTCGACCCTAGGGATTGAAGGTGATGATTTGTCGTTGTATCTTGGCTTTGTGGTGATCGTGAGATAGCAGTGGAGGTGTGAGAAGCGACAGATTGGAGCCTTTGCTTTGATTTTGGATTTTTCATCGATTTAGGTATTTTTCCGATTCCCTTTTTCCTCTCTTTCGCATTGTGGCTGTAGGTGGGGGATTAACCCCCATCGGAAGATGTTCTGGATGTTGTTGATTGATGTTAGGTTGATAATTTGGCATTCGTTTTAGTGATTTGTCCGTTTTGGTTGATTTTGGGGTTTTCGGGAATGGTTAGTTTTGTCGTTTGGCTAGATTTTGATGCGGTTTGATTCGAGATGTGTTAGGGACGTGTTTAGGTCTCTTTTCATGCATCTTTTCATGTCGTTGGGAGTTTGGGATGAGTTTTGTGTTGGGCTGCATTTTGGTTTGTGTGAAAATCGTGTTTCCTACGAATTCTGCAGAATTCCTGCGCAGGAGACGTCTCCAGAGACGTCTCCTGGTGGCTCTGCCGCGTGCTGTTCTTCTCCTGTTCGATCCCCCAGTATTGGGGGGACATCCCCAGAGACGTCCCCTATGGACCATTTGATTTCCTTTGTCTCCGGAACTCTAGTTTAGGCCTCGGTTTTGGTCTAACTTGTTGTTAGGCATCCTCGGTGGTGCGTTGGGGTTGCTAGTGATTTGTGAACACGTTTAGCTTGGCTTGAGCATGGTAGTGATTTCTTCCTTGTGGTGATTTGTAGGGGACGATGTGATCGTTTACGACTTCCACTAGTTGGTTGTTTGCTTAGCTTGTGGACTAGCTTTGTCCAGGTCAGGGGTGTACACATTCATATCCTTCTCACATTCCTCATTTCTTGAGCCTTGTCTTCCTTGATGCCTTCTTTCTATGATTTGTATGTAGTCATGCTCTGCTTATATTATTGATTGTCCACACTCATTGATTTATTTATATATCATGTTGTGGTTATTGTTATTATTGATTATACCCGCATGAGCCCTGTCTAATTTGACTGTGAGATTGAGTGTGGACTTGGTGAGGCATTTTGATGATTTTGAGGATTGAGAAGAGGGTGAGATTACACCCTATGAGTAGAGGATGAGATTACATCCTTTTGGGATTTGAGAGAAAGTCCGGAGAAGAGTGAGATTACACTCTATAGGTTGAGATTACAGCCTATACGACTTCGGTCATGCGGCTAAGACCCGTATGACACAACGTCCTTGGGTAGTCTGCCGTACACAGGCTACTCGGACGGTTTTGCCTTCGTGGTGTCAGTATTCTCGGTGTTATACCAGTTTACGTGCCACGGAGGGCGGGGACTCCACATATGTGTTTGGTATGACATGTGAGGAATTGAGTGGTGCATACTTGATATGCACTATGATTTGATTTGAGGATTGTAACTAGAGTGAGGTGCGAAACCTTGGGTCAGATTAGACCTGTGATTCCTTGATTTGATTTATGATTGTTGTTCATCTCGCACTTTTGATTTCGCTCTATTCATTGGCTTGTATGCATGCTATGTTTGTGATGGTTCTGTTATGCTTGTAATACTGTCTCCATCGATTATACTCGGACCATCACCTCTCTCTTGATCCTCTAGTCCATGAGTAGCATCTCGTAACCCGTGGTGGGTGGTCTCCTCCTGTTTATCCCCGACCATCTCTGGGCTCCGGATTAAGGTGGTCGGGCTCTTACTTACGTTTGATTTAGACTATCCCCACAACCTCATGGATTTTCTCTATACATTATTGTTATTGCTCTAGCATGATTTGATTCTATTTTAACCTTGTGTACACCCCCGGTAAATGAGATTTCAGGTGATTGACTCGAGTGCTAGGAGGATGCGGCAGGGAGACGGCACGCCTCTTAGGATTGATTATCTTTCATGTGATGCTAGTACTCCTTGATTGTAGCACTTTTGCTGACTTTTGAGTATTTAGAAATTTCTGCATGTTTGTTGATTTGGGATTTAGTTTGCACTCTGGATTTTGATTCATGTTTTTAAACTCTCTTGTTTAGAGTTCCATTTGATGCTCATGTTCACCCACATGGGTTGATTTACCTTTCGGTTCGCTAGTTGGAGACCCCTTTGTTTTAGACCTTGGTAGCTTTGCTTTGTGTTAGACCGTTGGTTGATTTGGGTTTAGGCTTATCCGGTCTGTGAGTTGGGGTTCACGGGGCGTACGCCGGCCCACCCGGGGTGGGGTGTGACATTTGTGGTATCAGAGAGGAGTTTTCTGTTTTGAGGTTTAGTTGACTTGACTTTAGGTTAGACTAGAGTTGCATGATTAAATGATTTCTGCTTTTGATGTTGGGTTTCTTAGAAAGAGGCACGTCTCTCGGCATCCACTAGAGGTACGCGTTTCATTTTGTTGTGCTTTTGATTCTATAGTTCTTGGTAGATGCGCATCAGTAACGTCTGGATTTTTCTTTTTCATTCGTAGCATTAGATTTTTCTGGTGCAGTTGATTCATTAAAATTGTCTGTATTTGGACAGACATCATGCCTTTGCGAAGTGGGACTGATCATCAAGCCACCTCTTCTAACTGTCGGACGAGGGATGGGCGTCCACCGAGGCCACCTAGCCTAACCATTCTCGAGGTGCCTCGAGGGGATGCTCATGATCAGGTGATTGATGCAGAGGATAGAGCGGCTACCGTTTGGCTCACGCCGGATGTGTATGCACGTTTTCAAGAGTTCTAGAACCTCCCAACTGGGGAGTGGCATCAGTTTCAGCAGTTCCGTCAGTTCATTCAGATGCAGGGGCAGCCTGCAGCGGCTACGCCTGAGATTGCAGTTGAGAGGCCAGTTCCACCAACTCCAGTTCATCGAGTAGTCCCAACCGTGATTCCACCTGGCGAGGCTCAGGGGAGATCTTTTGATAGCTTTTCGGGTGTCAGGCCACCGCAGTTTGTGGGAGCTCCAAACGCGGTTGCAGCTAGCAACTGGTTGATTAGAATTGAGGACATCTTCAAGAGGATTGCACGTGATCCAGAGTTTAAGATATCCTATGCTACCTACCAGCTAGAGGACGCAGCACAGTTTTGGTGGTAGGGAGTTGGGCGGAGATTTGAGGCTCGTGGTGAGGAGTCGACTTGGGATGATTTTGTGGCTGAGTTTGAGCGGAAGTACTACACTGCGCACATCAGAGCGCAGAAGAAGATTGAGTTGCTGACCTTGAAGCAGGGTACCATGAGGATCCCTGAGTACGAGTCAAAGTTTTCTGAGCTTGGTCGTTTCTGCCCAGAGTTGCTCGAGACCGATGCTGACCAGATGTTCCATTTTGAGAGGGGTATGGACCCCGAGTTGGTTGTGCCAGTCCGGAGCTGCAGGTGCACTTCACTGACAGATTTGATTGAGCAGGCAGCACGCCTGGAGGATGCCATGATAGCCGCCAGGGGACCAGTCAGAAGAGGTCCAGAGAGGAGCCTGTTCAGAGCCAACCCCAGTCTGGGGGCAGCAGTGGTAGTAAGAAGAAGAAATTTCATCCGATATCATCTGAGAGTTCTGGGGGTTCATCCTTCCAGCAGTGGTTTTGTAAGAAATGCAAGAAGAGGCATTCCAGAGGACGTGCAAGCGATGGGACTCCACTCACTTGCCATACCTTCGGGTGATGAGTGCATAAAAGTGCGCTCGTTATGTTCCTAATTTTGGCTAAATATGTACGCTACGGTTCCAAGCACATAGGTTTTAACGTATATTTTATTTATGTTGTGCATAGCCTGTGTTACGGTTTTACACGTTGAATTCATGATTTTACAGGTTAGACACGGGCCGGAGCATGAATGGACTGCACGAGTACATTCATCACGCTACCATGCAAGCCTAGGAGGCTCGGAAGCACAGCCGGAGAGTTCGGACTTAAGCAAAACGCGGAGTTTTGAGGAAGAAACGCGGCCAGCCTATTTTTGTGTCCGACACGGCCGTGTCACTACCGACACGCCCGTGTCATGGCAAGGTTTCCGTCCATATAATACAGCGTTCTGCAGGCTTCGAATTTCTCTCCCCATTCAACCCTAGCCGGCAGCAGACCTAAGGAGAGGTCCAAGGAGGCGATCCAAAGTCTGGGAGAATGGAGCGGAGACACGGTAGCCGTCTATATACACTCGGCGGGTCAAATACTACCGACGAGGCGCACGTTAATCGGGTCCTCTCATTCGGTAATTTAATTTGTAGGCTCTATGCGAAAAATATTGTATTTTTATGAACGCCATGTACTAATTTGTAAACCGAACGATGGTCGATGGTCTGCTACAGTCGTAGGATTTGATTTGTGCATGAACTGAAACCTTTTGACTATCTATTTTATCGATTTGATTCATTTGCGTCATCCTGTGACACATGAGTAGATTAGGTTTTCTTGCTTGAAACTCTGACATGCAATATGCCCTGATTAAATTCATGTGATATTGTCTGCATAAGCCAACCTGAATCCCAATCGAATCAAATGACATCTCCATAGTCAAACACCTAATAGACCGCGTTTAAATTGGATCTAAATTGACTGCGAATAACTTTTGATCCAAGCGCATTCGGTTTCGAATCGCGCAAGCCCCAGGGTAAATTACCCTAGACACGGCCATGTCGTTATCGACACGCCTGTGTCGGACTGCCTTCAACACGACCGTGGTTCCCAATCATGGCCGTGACGTGCTGTAAACCACCAATCCGCTGGCTGACTCGGCTCCAGTTGAATCGTCGCTCATCCGAGAGACACCTATCTTAATTTTATCGCTTTTATTTACTGTTTTAAACTCAATTGAAACCCAGTTTCAATATATTCCTGCTAGGAACATAATCATTCAACCTGCATAAAGATTTGCAATCGTCCCGTGGATCGACCTCGACTCGCCACTAGCTTCTAATTGGTAAGCCGTGTTATAAATTTTAAATATAGTACACCCGACGACGCGTGCTATCATTTTGACGCCGTTGCCGGGGACGTCGTTGAATTTTTAGGTTGAATTTAATTTTTGTTTCTAACTGTAATTTATTTGAGTCTTGTGTTACATGCGGTAGCACGGCTCATTATTGGACGGTTTGTTCGTCGACCCAGCCAGCACCACCTGACCCCACTGACTCAGTCAACGCTGCCTACGGGTACTACTCGCAGCATCCAACTCTTACTTGACAGCAACCACCACCTCCACAGCCGCAGCCAACCACTGTTCCTCAAACTTCGACATCATCGTTCATGCAGCCAACGACTACACCCTTCGAGGCGATGATGCTTAAGTCCATGGCTGAACAAACGAAGATGCTGGCCAGATTGACTGAGACTCAGCAACAAGTTAGCGTTAACACGCAGGCTATTGCAAAGCTGAAAACGCAGGTTGGGCAACTATTGAGCACGATAAACAGGAGGGAGGACGGACGCCCTGCCCAGCCTCCCCAAAAGCAATAATTGGATAAGTAGGATTCTTTTCTTTGTAAATACGCGCTCTCTTTTCTTAGAGTTTTAGGTTGTTGTGTCGTCTTGAAGGATTAGTTGTTTGTCTGAAATTTCGGAGCCTTTCTCCATTTTGTGGTTTAACATACTTGCCGGTAGGCAAGTTGGGGGTATAGGGAGCCAAAATGTTCATTGATAAATTTTTCGGTTGCTTCCGCAAATCTCGTATTCACGAATTCCACCTCTCGGCTTATCTCAACAGCTAGTAAGTATGTTACTGCTACTTCAGAGGTTCTCTCTGGAGTTAGCAGAGGCCGCTACACTTTGGGTGGCAAGGATAGCAACGCTGGAGGAGCATCGAATGATCCTGCAGATAATCAGATTTTCCAAAGACATTTCCCTTTCTGTTATTTCCGTTTTTTGTTTTCGGTTGCTGCTGTTTTGTTTTCTTTTGCAGGTCAGCTGACATGGAGTCAGACCCTACACAGCTTCCAAGTGATATTTTTCCACTCTCTCAAGGGACTTTTCGAGAATAAGTTGGGGGGAGTGGACTGCGCTTAAAATTTTTCGCTTGTCTTTTTAAATTTTGGCATGTTTTTAATGCACTTACTTTGTTAGTTTCTAGTATGCTGCATGATTTGGTGAATGTGCTATGCTGTATGGATGATCTTACATTAGTACGGTTTTG
>JAOWBR010183381.1:0-10568 GCA_028571145.1 Dionaea muscipula | reverse complement strand
AATAGAATCGTTGGAAACCGTTCGAAACCGGAACCGTAATCAGAGTCGTGAACCGAACCGAAACCGCCCCGGAATCGACGGTTCCGTGAACGAGCCCGGAACCTTCCTTACATGGAACCGACCCAAAATCGACGGTTTTGAAACCGGAACCGGCGATTCCGAAACCGTGGTCAGGGCTATAAACACCCCCTCAGTGTTAATAGATAGGATCAAATAAGAGAACAAGTGGTTCATCCGCACAATCAGTTACAACAATCAATCAAGATAGTTCGCTCTCATGCTAGCTACTATGTTCACACGCTCCAAGAAGCTCAAAATTCATTCTTGCTCGCTTGACAGGCTCTCAGTAGCTCTTATTAAGTTCATCCACGAGGCCAAGTCCGCTCGACGGTCTCAGGGACTCTGGCTCGGCATCTCTCCTGGGCTCATCCATCCATTGATCTGATTTTCAATCGACGTTCATCTCGCGCCCTCTCAGACGGCCATTTTTTTTTATTGACAGATCGATGTCTCGCATCACCTTCTTACTATATTCAAACTCTCTTTTTACTCGTTCTCTGTCTTCATTTCTTTTGACTCACTCGGCTATCAAACCCCCGGGTCGATACCTATCAGGTATTCAAGGACTATATGATGTTTCTTGTGTTGTCTTAATTGTAAGTCACAGTCGGTCGGAACCTTTTTCCTACTATTGTCATCCTGCAAGATTTGATACGAACAGTTAAATTATATCAAAATGATATTATTTATTAATTAATCGAATTATAAGTTTAGCAACCTTTTAACATCTCACCATTAGAGCTAGATGCTCTCATATGTGCATACAAATATCCTACTTAAAGCATCCAACAAGATAAGTATTTTGGATTTATATAAGAATAAATGTTAGAATAGCTGATTATATTAATAATATAAAACAGATTAAGGTTTGAATTTTTCTCATAAAATATCTCGGGATAATTTTCACTGTCGGATCGGGGTAAAGGGCGAGAAAACATATTAACCGTAGGATCCCTAATTTCCTAAACCTTAATAAAATCTTAAATCCCTAAATTTTTGGCATTTTATGATATATATATATATAATCAATATTATATTATAAAATAATTTATTTGAATATGATATGGGTGCACAATTAATGAAAGATAAAAATAATAAGATATGAGTAATTAATAAAAGATATTAAAAGATTTGATAGAGATACAATTTATCAAATATAAAAATAATAAGAGTTACCCGTGCCTTCGTCACGTTGAACACTTCGTTGAATCAGTTAAAACTGTACATTATCAATAAAAAAAAAATCATAAAATAATTAAAAAAAAATTATATCTGATATATGGGAAAATTCCCCCTATACGCGTGGACAAAAGAATAAAGAAAACGATCGGGTTCAGCATGATGCATCAACCTGGCTCAAACAACTCGGTTCTCTCCCTCACAGGATCTGTTCGGATGATCAGCCTAGCGGATTAACTCGGTAGGAAGGAAGGAGCAACTCAGCTCCCATCTCCCAAGCATGACCAGCCCGGGTGACCAATCCGGGTGATCGGTAAGGCACCAGTACTTGAGGAATTTCGGACCAGCCCAGCTAGCCTTAGTCTGACTAGCCCGGATGATCAGCTCGGTCGGTCCCACGACGAGTCCCGAACTTTGATAGAAGATTCTCTACCTCACCAAGAACACATAGCCGCTGACCGTTAATTAATCGGAGCTCCAGCCAGGTCATATGGGCTTCTCGAAGGTTCCCGTGACATAACCACAAATACTCAACTTCCTCCCCTACAAATAGGGGCTCACCCCCCTTTTATTTTCTATCTTCTTTTTTCCACTTCGGACATTCTTTCTGCATTCCCAGCCTGCTTTCCCTCCTAATTCTTCACCTGCTTACTTAAGTATCGGAGCGGTCGTCCCGGACTCACACCCCGAGCTTCCCTCTTACGTGGTTTGTTTCATCTTTCCAAGTCTGCGAGTTGATTTCTTCATCTTGAGGGCCGAGCAACTTGGACTTAGCTTGTTGAACCAGTTTCCCTTGGTCTGGCCGTCTGGATCTGGTTCTCAAGCTGGTGATGTTTAGCTTGACTCATTCTTAGGCGATAACATTTGGCGCCGATTTGTGGGAAGAGACAATTAGTCATGCCTACTTCTCCAACTTGCACTAGACTAGGAACAACAAAACCAAACACAAGATAGCCCACCGTCGAGAATAGAGTTCAACCACTTGAAGAGCCTTCTACTTGAGATCCGAGAGAGATTGGTTGCACACCACCCTGGTGCACCTGGATCATCTAGACACATGCTCGAGCAGGTCCCAGCCAGGACAAGGACTGCTCTACCCGAGCAGGGCGATGAGCAGCTCGACTAGGATTTGCTAGCGACCAAGGAATATGCCCGGGCCAGGGTAGATCTGCTCGATAAGAGCAAGCAAGCCATCCCCTCATCGGAACACTGTACACCTGACGATTATCCCATCTCACTTGAGCATGGACAACCGAGCAGGCATGCTCATCAACAGCAACCACTCGCTGTGAAGAGCGACGACCACGAGGCTCTGTATCGTGCATCGCCAATTGATCACTCCAAACCCTTCACTCAGGAGGTTCATGACGCACCCTTTCCGGCAGGGTTTAGATTGTCACAAATGGACCTATACGACAGATCTGCCGACCCAAAAGACCATCTTAATAACTTTGAGGTTAAGATGCAGTTGTTTAGAGTGGAGGACGCCATTATGTGTCGTGCTTTTCCATCCATTTTCAAAGGGGCTGCCCGGTAGTGGTTTGCCTACTTGTCATCACGGTCCATTTCATGGTTCTCACAATTGAGGGACGCCTTCATAGGTCAGTTATAATATAATAAAGCTAAGGGTGACACTAATCCTTTTGTGCAGAGGCGGCAGACCCTAAAGACTCTGTGGCGACAACAGTGCATGGTGGCGACGGTCAATGATTCCGGGAAAATGGAGATGATTCTCTGGCGCCTTGATATACCAAACGTCTTCTTACATCCTTGTGATAATCTCCATATATTCACTTTGTCCATTGGATCTTAATTCTAAAAGATACGTGAGGTCGGCGCCATGGATACAACTGGTCAACCATCGCCACAATAGCCCAAGTTGAGTTTGACGCCCCGCCTTTCTGAGAGTGACGCCACGGGTTCATCCAACGCCACCGGCCTATTCCTTCCCACGTGCTGAGCTGGATTCTGTTGAGTTGATTGGAAAGAGAATGTCAGGACAATACAATTGGTTGGGATTATTCCTGATCCCCTCTAGACACTTGACATTTTCTTGTATTCTTATATTTATCTTTTATTATCGAAATTCAGCCTATATAAGGCCTGAGACTTGTAAATGTAAAGGATATCGATGAATGAATTGAATTGAGGCTTAACCTAAGTTTGATTTCTCCCATTGTCTATTTCCTCCCTTTGTGTGCTCCCTTTCCCCAATTTACCTTCACTTTCTCCCAAGTCACTTCTTCCTCAATCTAATTCTGTCAATCTCTCATCCCCCATTTACCAGAGCATCTCGAGCTCATATCGGTTACTATTCCATTGATTTAGGTGCTTTATACTACACTGGTATCAAAGCTTCGTTCACTTAGTCCGTACAATAATGGTGGAGACACGGACTGGACCAAAGGGACACCCAGAAGATGCCGACCCTGCTGCCATTCTCACCGTGATTCCAGAGATGGATCCGATGCAGAAGATGATGATGATGATGGAGACGCAGAGGCAGATGCTTGCATCAATGGAGGCCCGAGAGCAGAGAGAAGAGGCCAGAGAGTTGAAGTTCGCAGAGGTCCTCGATAAGATTTCTTCCCGATTGGACCGATTTGAGGTATCGAATCCCATTTCCCCTGCTATTGTTGATGATACCCATAGTCCTGTGATTGATTTGAACACAGTTACATCAATGGTTATTGATACCCAGAACCCACAACCCCTATCCTCTGTTTTGGATAAGGGTAAAACTCATGTGAACCAAAATCCTGCTCCCCAAGGTTCAACCCACCAATTTGGAACTTCCCAAATTGTCCCACGACGTGAGCCAACCCCATAGTTCCCACCAAAATCACAATACCCACCTCTATTGATAAACCCCTATAAACCCCTTCAAACCCCAAACCAAGCTTCATCTTCCCAACTACCTCTACTCACGCCACCACATTACCCACCATACATCACCATTGAAGCTCCTCCACAACGACACCAAACACCAAATGAGCCCCCGCCACAGCAGCACCATTACCATCTACCCAAGTTGGATTTTTTAACTTTTGGCGACGAGTTGGATAAGGAGGGCGGAGAGATATTTTAGCATTATGGGAATAAAAGAGTGGAGACAAGTAAAAATGGCGGCCATGCATCTTACTGGCAAGGCCGAGATTTGGCTCTATGACGTCATTACGAGGGAAGATCTGAGAACTTGGGAGGAGTTCAAGGAGGCGGTGGCGGCGAGATTTGGTGGCGACAGCCAAAAAGATGTGGTTGAGGAATTCAACAGGCTGTTACAGAGAGGGAAACTAGAGGAGTATATAGAGAAGTTTGAAGAGGGAAGATATGAGATGCTGCAAGTATATCCTCATCAACCCGAGGAATACTTTATCTCAAATTTTGTGGGCGGCTTGAAGGAGGAGATCAAGGCGGTGGTGAAAATGTTCAAGCCCATGACATTTCCTGAGGCATTCTAGCAAGCTAAGTTGCAGGAGATGGCGATAGATTCTCTGGCGAGGAGATCCAAGCCTACCTTCACCCCAATACCCATCGCCACAACTACTTCAACCCCTGCCACAAGACCAAACATCACCCAGAACTCAAACACAAACCAACCAAGACCCTACTACCCTAACAACACCTCCTATTTTGACCTAAGAGCCCAGGGAAAATGTTTTAAATGCAAGGAGAAGTACACCCCTGGCCATCGTTGTAATTCTAAGCTTTTGAACATGGAACGCGACGATATAGAGTATGGCGATGAGATGAATGTAGAAGAAGAAGAGGAAGTGTACGAAGATGCCCATGGCGATGATCAAGGAGAAACTCCTGAAGAGGAGGAAATACCAACCCAATCACTCTCTAGCCTGACACCTCAGCATGCCTTGAAGGTAAGATGCATGGCGGCAGGAAGAGAGCTGATCATTTTAGTGGACAGTGACGCCACCTCCACTTTCATTGACGCCACAGTAGTCCAAGAGGTTAAGTGCTCCGTGATAGACACCAATCCACTAAGGGTGGCAGTAGCTAATGGTGAGAGTATGACTAGCCATGCCAAGTGCCTGAACTTTTCATGGACAATGAACGGGAAACCCTTCCAAGCTGATATCAAAATCCTCAACCTAGGCGCTTGTGATTTGGTGCTTAGATTGGATTGGATTAGATTGGATAAAGGAGTACAGCCCCATCACCATTGACCTCAATAAGTTCAAGATCTCTTTCATGAAAGACGGCAAGCAATGTGAACTCAAGGAGATCAAGAAGAGGGCGGGCCAGCTAGTGCCCCAAAAACCCAAGAAGCTCAGGAAAGGAGCCAAATGAGTTGTCCTCTGCTAGTTATACCTGGTAGAAGAGGAGGTTGATGATGGCGACGCCATGGCGACGGGTGGAGAAGTCGACGCCATGGCGATATCTCTAAATGAGTAAGCTATACCCCTTGAGGTACAGGCCTTGTTAGATGAATATGAAGATGTTTTTGTTGAGCCTAAGTCTTTACCACCACCAAGGGAGTATGATCATTCTATCCCTTTGATGCATGGCGCCACACCCGTCAACCTTCGCCCCTACAGACTAGCCCACTTCCAGAAGAATGAGGTAGAAAAGTTTGTGGATGAGATGCTTTCTTCAGGCATTATTCAGCCATCCCACAGCCCATTTGCCTCCCCTATACTGCTGGTAAAGAAGAAGGACGGAACATGGCGATTCTGTGTGAACTACCGCCGCCTTAATGAGGTAACAGTAAAAGATAAATATCCAATCCCCCTTATTGATGATTTGCTTGATGAACTTGAAGGGGTCAGGGTATTTACCAAGCTGGACCTGAGGAGTGGCTACCACCAGATCAGGATGAGGGAAGGCGATGAGTATAAGACGACCTTTAGGACTCATGGCGGCCATTATGAATTCAGGGTGATGCATTTTGGTCTGACCAACGCCCCGGCTACATTTCAATCACTGATGAATGATGTATACAAGCCGTATCTGAGAAAGTTTATTCTGGTATTCTTTGATGATATCCTGATCTATAGCAGCACCATGGCGATGCATGTCAAGCATCTGCAAGACGCCCTGGAAGTCTTCCTCACGTGGGAATGGCCCAAAAATGGCTAAGAGGAGTCCCCAAAATCAACAAATTATCCCACAAAGCTCATCCTACAAGCAACCTTAATAAATTCCAAAACCAAGTCCACAAGTTACATCCACCAACCACCACCAAATATCCTAACATCCTCAAATCGCAAATCGCACATGGAAATCAAATCCGACAAGCCTCAAACTCATCACCTAAAATCACGAAATCAAGATACGGTCAAAATGAACCCAAATTCAAAATATCAAAAACCGTCCCATCACAAACCGACTAGTCGGAAAAAATCTGTGGAGTCGGCATACGTCAATATGGTACTTAAACTTCAAGTCTCGTCACACCGGTCGTGCCGGTATCAACAAATCGATCGTATGGAATACAATACAAAAAGTAGCCAAACTGCCGTATAAAACCCCGGGGTGTGACCCTGGGGAGACTGCTTTGATGCCTAAGTCAGCTCTTGCCTAAAATGACCGGCAGCCCTTGCGTGCGAGGAGACCCAGAAAATACAAGGGGGGGGGGAGGGAGAGAGAAAGAGAGAGAGAGAGAGAGAGAGAGAGAGAGAGAGAGAGAGAGAGAGATTAGGAGAGGGATCAGGCAAGGTGGAACAGGATGGACAAGAGGATGAGTATCGCCGAATGGGCGTACGACCGAGGCCTTGTTAGGAAATGGTGGTGTAGGAGATGGCCGGGCAGGTCATTGAGCAAGTCGCTGGATAAAAATCCAAGGGAAAAGGCCAAAATGGCTGAGCAGGGCAGGCGGCGGACGTCCGAGCAGGGCCCACGGACGTCCGATGACCGGGCAAAGGGTGCTGGGCAGAATGAGCGGCAAATGTGCGGAAGAGTGTCACTGACGTTCGATGTCCGGGCAAAAACGCCAGGCAGGTCGTGCCGGTAGGGTCGCCGGGCAGGAGGTGTATGATCGGGCAAGAGGAGACCGGGCAGGGCTCCAGGCAGGAGAGAGAGAAAAGAAGTGAGTTAGAGAGAGGGGGGGACTCACCTATTTATAGGCGAGGGAGACTGGCGGACGTTCGAAAGAGGGTCGCGGACGTCCACCGACCGGGCAAAAGGAGTCGGGCAAGGGAAGCGGCGGACGTCCGGTCAAGGGTCACAGACGTCCGTAAGCTAAGCAAGATGATATTCAGAATGCCCTTTTGAGCTCCGATTGATGAACGGTTAGCGCCTACGCGCTTGTGGTGAGATAGGGAATCCCTCGGGATGGGTTCGGTCGGTTTGGTCGGGATTGATCGGGTTTGGCCATGGGCTCGGGTCTAGTCGGGTCAGGCCGAACGATCCAGCCTCGAACCCTTTGTCCACATGTCCCTAGGGGAATATCCACCTACAATAGTCGTCATCCAGACAGGATTGCGCTCCGACGCTTTCCTTGATGACCTCACCCTTCGCAAGCCTCCCGACTTTGGACAGCTACTATAACGGGCACGCAACTACATAACGCTGAAGGATCAAACCGACACTCGAGCAGCCTCTGACTCCAAAGTAGAGCACCGTAGAGAGTCCAGAAGGGAAGTTAGAGTTGACGCTCCAGAAAGAGACCACCATAGAGAGAGGTGATCTCACCGATCTGAGGCGAGACCCCACAAGATTGAGCATCCGAGGAGGGAGTGCACTCCTCCCGCGGCATCGAAGGAATAGATATGCATGGGATCTGCTAACAGATGGTGTGCCTTTTATAGGCACCCAGGCCACGATACAGCCGACTGCCGAGCTCTTAGGAGTCGCACGAACAGCCTGACTGAGACGAGCAGACCCTCGTCCTCAAAGAGAAAATATGCCAGCAAGAGCTCAAGCCCAGAGCAAAGGCAGTTTTGAACTTCTTCTTATGCTTTCCTTGTACTCTTTCTTTTACTCTTATCGCATGTATCTGTATCTATAAACCTCGACTGACTTGATCGTCGGAGTTGTCCCATGAGGTTAACCCTTTTGGCGTCCCTTGACAGGTTTTCTACATAGTACAGATCGTAGTACACGCTGACAATGTCGCTGCAAAGCATAAAACGCCGCTACATCGTCCAACACCTGTAAGCCAGGTCTGCTCTGCATGGTCCTTCTGGCGCGGCGTCACGCACCTGTAAGCTGGGTCAGTCCTGCAAGGGAAAGTCGTGATGTTCCTTCCCTCACCTGTAAGCCAAGTCCACCCTGCATGGTCCTTCTTGCACAGCGTCACGCACCTGTAAGCCAGGTCAGTCCTGCAAGCGAAAGTCGTGTCGTTCCGTCCCTCCTCTGTAAACCAGGTCCGCCCTGCATGGTCCTTCTTGCACGGCATCACGCACCTGTAAGCCAGGTCAGTCCTGCAAGGGAAGGCCATGACGTTCCGTCCATCACCTATAAGCAAGGTCCGCCCTATATGGTTTTTTTTGCACGACATCACGCACCTTTAATTCTGGTCCATCCCACATGGTTTCTCCATCCACGGTGTCCTGCACCCCAATATGGATACGTCCTACGGGGGTTAGCCAGGGTGTCCCATACTCTCTGAGTTGGATTCGTCTAGCAAAAACTTCGCCTCGCTCTTCTTGGTCCGCCAACAAAGCGATGGTCGAAGATTACCGACTTTGAAGTCACGCTTTCCAGCTACTGAGCTGGAATGATTCCGATTTATAAAGTCACGTCATGGCTTCTGAGCCATGGCTGTAGTCCGGATTCCGAGCCGCCACCGACTTTGAAGTCGCGTTTTTCAGCTACTTAGCTGGAATGAATCCGATTTACAAAGCCGCGTCTTGGGTTTCGAGCCAAGGCTGTATTTCGGCTTCCGAGCCACCCTACCGACTTTGAAGTCGCGCTCTTCAGCTACTGCGCCTCCGGCTTCATAGCCACGCTCTCTTGGCTCCGAGCCGTTCATGTTCCATGTAAGCCAGGTCCGCCCTGCCTTGGCCGTTTTTCGTCCCTCGTAAGCCGGGTCTGTCCCATCGAGATGATTGCCACCAGTGATTGGGGATCCGTCTTGTGCCGTTCCCGTGAGAGTTAGATTGTTCCACAAGAACAGTGTGCTCATCAGAGTGGAATCAAGATGCTCATGTCGCACTCAACTCTCTACTGCACCTCAGTCGTTGCCTATGGCTCCTCAGCCGTCACCGTCGACTTCTCAGTCGTCGCTGTCGGCTTCTCAGACATTTACTTTATGAATTTTATTCATGTGGCTCGGTTCATCCCGACACTCGCTTTCAAAGTTCATAGTGCGCACTTCGTTTGTACTATAAACTTGGGGGACTTATGATATATGGGAAAATTTTCCTATACACGTGGACAAAAGAATAAAGAAAATGATCGGGTTCAGCAGGATGCATCAACCTAGCTCAAACAACTCGGTTCTCTCCCTCACAGGATCAGTTCGGGTGATCATCCCGGCAGATCAGCTCAGCAAGAAGGAGCAACTCAGCTCACATCTCCCAGGCATGACCAGCCCTGGTGATCAGCCCGGGTGATCATCCCGGGTGCGTACTTGAGGAATTTCGGGCCAGACCAGCTCGGGTGATCAGCCCGGTCGATCCCACGACCAGTCCCAAACTTTGATAGATGATTTTCTGTCTCACCAAGAGCACATAGTCACTGACCGTTTATCAATCGGAGCTCCGGCCAGGTCACACGGACTTCTCGAAGGTTTCAGTGACATAACCGTTAATACTCAACTTTCTCCCCTATAAATAGGGGCTCACCCCTCCCCCCCTTTATTTTTGATTTTCTTTTTTCTACTTCGGACATTCTCTCTGCATTCCGGGTCTGCTTTCCCTCCTACTTCTTCACCTGCTTACTTAAGCATCGGAGAGATCGTCCCGGACTCACACCCCAAGCTTCCCTCTGACATGGTTTGTTTCATCTGTCCAGATCTGCGAGTTGATTTTTTCATCTTGAGGGCCGAGTTATTTGGACTTAGCTTGTTGAACCGATTTCCCTTGGTTTGACCGTCTGGATCTGATTCTCAAGCTAGTGATGTTTAGCTTGACTCATTTTCAGGCGAAAACAATATCAAAATTAAAAATTAAAAAATTGATCATAACATTATATAACGTTTATTATTAATATTATAAAAATAATTTATTAAGAAATTTTATGTATAAAAAAACAAACAAACAGTGAGTGCATGTATGGGCCTATGGCCAAATGGTCAGGATCTTTGTGAAGGGAGCCCCGGGCGAACGGGGCCCCGGCGGAAGCGTGCAGGATCTAGCTAGGTGCGTACGGTGAACAACAAAAATTTTCCTGATGACTAATCTTGTAATAATAGCATTATAATACACCTA
>JAOWBR010183360.1:0-10569 GCA_028571145.1 Dionaea muscipula | reverse complement strand
CGAGGCGATCACACGACTTATCGATCGAGCTTCCACACTCGTTCGTGGCGTCTTTAATTCCGGCGTTCGATTTCTCTGGGTTTGATTCGGGTCGCGGACAAGTTATCTCGTTTCGATTCGACGAAAGGTCTTCGAGTAAAGGATTCATCTAAGTCTCTTGAGTCAAAGGTCCCGGTCATCAATCTCATACGAGTTCGCGTCGCGGGTCGGCCGGGTTCGTATCAAAATGCCTGCAAAGAAGAGGATAATCCAGCATAAGAGAGATAAGCAGACATAGGATATGTGACACAACGACGCTGACCCTTGCGTAGGGCAATCAAAATGTCCAAATCAGAAGGTCGAGAGGACGGAGGAGCGACCGGTGATGAAGCCATAGTAGATGGCGAGAGATCAGAATCAGGAACAACCAGGGAAGGATCAAATCAGGAGTATCAGTCAGAGGAGCAATAACAGGAGGAGGAACACACTCATCTCGATGGTCCAACTGATCAATGACAACCTGACGGAGGCGACGGGTACACACCCGAATAGGAAGAGCGGATAGCGAGTCAAGTGGAGAAGTCGGAACAGGTCGAGAAGTCGGAACAGGTGGAAAATCTGGAACAAGAGGAGACGACGATGGAATCCGAACCAACTCGTAGACAAGAAGATCATCCACAGACGAGGATGACTTGGATGGTGAACCGACGGTAAAAAAGAGCTAAATAAGGTAGCCTCATCGAATACAATGTCAGCATAGATATAAAATCGTCCTTTCTACGAGCGAGAATATCCCAAAAGAATACACCTCAAGGACTTGGGATCCAATTTCGTAAGATGTGGGCAGATATTTCAAACATAATATGTACACCCAAAGATATATAGAGGTAGAGGATGAAGGGGATGGCCAGGAAATAACATGATAGGGTACCTCCCCCTGAAGCACAGACGATGACATCTGATTGATCAGATAAACGGCAATGCTTCACTCCAAAACTTCTTTAGTGCATTGGTCTGAAACATAAGAGTTCGTGAAACCTCCAACAACTGACAATTCTTCGGTTCTGCGACCCTATTCTGAGGTGGGGTATTAGGACAAGAAGACTGATGAATAATCTCATGTTGAGCCACAAAGGAAGTAAAAGAAGATCAGAAGTACTCCTGTGCATTGTCACTGTGAAGAACACGAATGGGCACAGAGAACTATGTGTGAATCTCAACACAGAAAGTAGTGAAAATAGAGAACTCAGATCGAGATCGCATCAAATATAACCGTGTCATTCGGGAGTGATCATCAACAAATGTGACGAAATAACGAAACCTTGGGAGAGATGGAACCGAACATGGCCCTCGAATATAAGAATGGACCAATGCAAACAACTCAGTAGCATGTGTATCACTACGCGGCACATATGTAGCACGATGATGCTTAGCAAACTGGCAAGACTCACAAAATAGGTTGTTCACTGACCGAGCCTCAGGGCACAACCGCTTGAGGCTAGAAAGAGTGGGATAACCAAGACGATTATGGAGATCAAGAACAGTAGAGGGAATCCCCGGACAAGCCATGCTCGAGGAAACCATATCTAACACATAAAGTTCGCCTGAAGTACAATGACTACGACCAATGATTGCTCTAGTCGAGCGATTGTGAATCTCGCATAACCCATCGCGAAAGATAACATAACAATCATGAGTCCTTATCAACGCACTAACGGATAGTAGATTGAACGAAAGAGCTGGTAAATACAAGACTAAGGATATAGTCAGTGTAGGGGTTAAAGGAATCATCCCTATCCCCTTAACTGGTACATATGATCCATCAGCAACCCGCACATCAGGATAAGAAGAAGTAGGAGTATAACCACATAATAACTCGATCGATCCAGTCATATGATCAGAGGCCCCGGCATCAATAATCCACTCTCAGGAGGAGACTGATAAACAAGTAGCAGATGGAGAGGGAATACAAATAGCCCAAGACGGTGCTGACAAAGATCGTGTACGCATAGGAGAAACAATAGTAGAACAAGTAGTTGAGGGTGTACCAGATAACTGCCAACACCGACGACGAATATGACCCACACCATCATAATACCAACAGAGAAGGGGATCATGTGTGCCGCGACCTCTAACAGAGACCTCCTGAATCTTGTCCATCATAACTCAAAATACCAATGGAATAGACGCCACACCCCGAGAACAAGGCAACAATAAAGCTTCCTTAATTGATTACCATAAATAGGTAAGTGACAAAATAACACAAGGTACCACAAGGAGCTAGCAATCCAAAGCACAGGATATCACAAGAGTCACAAGCAGGAGGAGCTAGCACAAGCTCATAACAACAAACAGAATAGGCAAAATACCACAAGGAGCATCCAAGCCCAAAACACATCAAACCCACGAGAATTAGGAGAGGTTGTAGGAGAAGAAAATGTCCGAGATGAGGAGTAGAGCATGCTATCTCTGGAGGTGGTGACACAATGGCGCGTGACGGCACGTGAAGCCCACGCGTCGGTGACTTGGGAGGCATGTGGCGACACATGAGGGGTCTGGTGGGTTGCCGCCGGTGAGACGAGCGTTGACAGAGGGTTGTCCACCAACCTATTCCAGTCAATGAGCTAAAATCATGAGGAAAGAGGTCGATTTACATTGCCCTATGCCCTACACGCGCGGGTGAGACTGTTCTCGCCGCATAGGGTGCCAGTGGTCGGGGTTGCTCCCCTAGTGGTCGTCGGCCTTTGGGCTGACCATTGGTGGTGGTACTCCAGACGATTGAGTGGTGGAGGATGGCCTTGCAGAAAGAGGGTTTATGGTGGCTAAGGTTTGGTGGTTGGGTAAAGCTGCGGCAGCGGGTTTGGAGGTTGGGTAAGTCTCTGATACCATGTAATTGAGAGAGAAGATAGAATAGGAAGACTTGCTTCATTCAATAAGGGTTAAACCCTTATATATTACAACGCACAAAAATACCAAAATACCCTTAGTTAGCTAGCACAACAACACATATCATAACAGGTCTATTCAGCTTAGTCCCTCCTTTCGTCTTCCATCTATTTTATATATTTCTGATTTTCCATTTAATATCTTATGTGTTGGTAAACACACCAAACACTTACATTGTTCCGTTTTGCTTCTTCCTGGTTCTATTGTTATTTAGGACTTGAAGACGAAGAGAACAATTGGAGAAAGCGTGAATCTGGTGGCCTCTACCACTTCCATGGAGTTTCTCCTAGATCCCCCAAGGCCTATTCCGTTGTTGCTACACCCCTTCAGATCCATAGCCGTTTTGGTCATCCATCTCTTCTTGTGTTTAAGAAATTGTGTCCTATTTTCTCTACCTTACCTAGCTTAGATTGTGAGTCATGTCAATTAGGAAAACACCACCGTGTGTCTTTTGTTCCCCGGGTAGACAATTGAATCAATAGTCATTTTGTTATTCATTCCGACATTTGGGGCCCTAGCCGTATTATTTCAAAGTTTGGTTTTCATTATTTTGTCTTATTTGTGGGTGACTTTTCTCGGATAACAAGGCTTTACCTTATAAAGGACCGTTCTGAATTATTACACATATTTACTTTCTTTTATGCTGAGGTGCAAACACAATTCCATGCTTCAATTCAGATTCTTCACAACGATAATGTAAAGGAATTCTTTTCTGCCGCACTTGCTAATTTTGTGGCTGAGCGTCGTATTATCCACCAGTCTTCATGTGTTCACACTCCACAGCAAAATGACATTGCCGAAAGAAAGATTCAACATATTGTAGAAGTGACTCGTACTTTGTTAATCAGCATGAGTGTTCCCAAGGAGTTTTAGAGTGATGATGTTCTCTCTGCTTAGTATCTCATCAATCGGATGCCTTCTTCCGTCCTTCATGGTGTGACTCCATATTTGGTTATATTTCTTGCTGATCAGCCTTATTCCCTACCTCTCCGTATTTTTGGGTGCACTTACTTTGTTCATCAACTTGATCCAGGTGTGGATAAACATGATCCCCGTGCGGTTAAGTGTGTTTTCCTTAAATACTCTCGGACACAAAAAGGTTATAAGTGTTACAGTCCCCCCTCTGCGACGATTCTCTGTGAGTGCCGATGTTACTTTTTTTGAGTCTACCCCATATTTCTCGTCTGTCTCTTCCTCTTTTCCTGAGGTCATGCAGTGTCTCCCTTTACTAGTTCCCTTGTTAAGTGGTGACTTCCCTCCTCCACTTCATCCATCCACTCGCCTTTCCCGAACAGGACTACTCTAGACGACCCTTCGTCTCCAGGTCTTGACCTCCCAATAGCCCTTCGTAAAGGTACACGGTCTTGTACTTCTCACTTCTAATTTTGCTTCGTATGATCATCTATCTCCATCCTACTGTTTGTTTATCTCTGTCTTGTCTTCTATTTCTTTTCCTAACTCTGTCACAGAAACTCTTTCTCATCCTAGTTGGTATGAGACAATGGAGGCTGAGATGTCATCCTTACATGAGACTAGCACTTGGGAACTTGGTCCTCTTCCTCCTGCGAAGTTCCCTATTAGTTGTCGATGGGTTTATGCAATCAAAGCTAAACCAGATGGATCCATTGATCGTCTCAAGGCATGGTTGGTTGCCAAGGGGTATACCCAGGTTTATGGACTTGACTATGATGAGACATTCTCCCCTGTGGCTAAGATTATCTCGGTTCGGGTCTTTCTCTCTCTTGTTGCTATTTATCATTGGCCCCTACATTAGCTTGATATAAAAAAATGCTTTCCTGCGTGACGATCTTGTTGAAGAGGTGTATACGGAGCTACCTCCTGGATTTGTTGATCAAAGGGAGAATGAGTTGGTATGTCAATTGAAAAAGACTTTGTATAGTCTCAAACAGTCCCCCCGTGCTTGGTTTGGCCATTTTAGTGAGATTGTCATAAAGTTTGGCATTCGCAGAAGTGATGTTGATCACTCTGTATTCTATCGACACTCCAAAGCTGGAAGACTATTCCTGATTATATATGTGGATGACATTGTTATTACAGGTGATGATCGCTAAGACATTGTTGATCTTAAGCTTTTCCTTCATGACCACTTTCAAACTAAAGATTTGGATAACCAAAAATACTTTCTGGGTATTGAAGTAGCCAAGTCAAAAGAGGATATCTATATGGGTCAGAGAAAATATGTTCTTGACCTGCTAGATGAGACATGGATGTTGGGATGCAAGCTTATTGATGCACCCATGGATCCAAATGTGAAACTCACAGCTGAACAAAGAGATCTCTTAAAAGATTCATGGAGATACATGAGATTGGTTGAAAAGTTAAACTATTTAACAGTTACTCGCCCTAACATTTTGTTTGTTGTTAGTATTGTGAGTCAATTCATGGGTGCCCCACGAACTAGCCACTGGGATGCTGTTATACGCATTTTGAGATTCTATTTAGCTTAGAGTAAACAGACTAGATTATCCAGTTCTAATCCCCTTATAGTTACTAATAACAAAAAAGCTATGATTGTCAGTGGGCTATGAGACTATTGTATAAAGACCATAGTCATATGTCCCTATGTGGATATACAGATGCAGATTGGACCGGTTTTCCAGATGATAGACACTCTACTACTGGGTATTGTGTCTTTCTTGGAGATAATTTGATATCTTGGAAGAGTAAGAAACAAGCTGTTGTTGCTAGATCCAGTGTAGAATCTGAATACAGAGCTATGACACACTAGTTGTGAACTTGTGTACCTAAAGAATCTTTTAGAAGAACTTGGGGTTATACAGTCAAACCTCATGGAATTAAAGTGTGACAATCAAGCTGCTTTTCACATTGCCATAAATCTAGTTTTTCATAAGAGAACAAAACATATCGAAGTTGATTGTCATTTTGTTAGAGAGAAGATTCAATGACGGTTATTAGTACGTCCTATGTGAAGTCTAGTGATCAACTTGCCGATATCTTCACCAAACCCTTGGGTGGTTCGCATATTCATTCCATTTATACCAAACTCGGAGCATATAATATTTATACTCCAACTTGAGGGGGAATGTTAGAGTATTATTAGAATAAAGGTATTGTTGGTATTGTTAGAGTAAGGGTATTTTAGTACTATTATGTATGCAGTATATGAATGAAAAGGATATTATCTTTTGGCTCATTTATGACATTGTCAAAGAACAAACTCCACCAAAAACTCAAGCTCATGGTATAAGGCTCAGGAAATGATTTTATAATTCAATAGTAGCTAAGTATTTCAAGCATTACATGCATTACATACTTCATGATCTAAAATTTATGTACCTTCTTCAAGCTACAAAGCTGCTCACAAACCGCATCTGGACCACCTTTTCGCAAAAGCTCAATAGAGATGGAAGCAACTTGACTAGCTGGTATACGCCCTCTTGTTTTCTCCTCTACCCACTATTGAGATACAAGAAGCGGATTTAACTACTGATTTTTTTTTTTAAATATCGTGAACAAAAGTTTTTATTTGGAGCTGATCAGCCACACCTCTCGTAGATTTGAGGATTTGTAGCCAAAAGCATGATCTTTAGCGAATTCTGTGTCTCCAGCAGGGACAAGCCTAAAAGCATCAATCAAACAAAAATAATAAGAACATAGACCAAGCAATCAATATGTTTAAGAACGCAGAAATCGAACACTTGTTAGGAGATTAAATGGTACCGGTCAGATTCTGCAACATAGTGCACATCTCCTATAGTGTAACGTTCACCGTGAAGAAAGAATGGACAAATTATCCATGCATCCATCTCCCCAAGGACTGCAGCAGCTGCATCTGCTTCCTAAGGAATCAGATAGGCGTAAGTGAGCTAGGAAAGAGTTTATTGCAGCATGAGACATTTTATTGCTGTGAGGTGAATGCACTACGAATCCGACCATGGAACTTCTGCAGGGGCTTCCTTTTCCTTGAGAAAGGTTGCCCCAAAGCTGTGCCCATGAAAAAGAGAAATTCTGAAATTAAAGAGCATGAAGAACAAGAAGGGAGAATCACTTCAGATGTTCATTCAAGGGAACCTACCATGACAAGGAAATATTGTCACAGAATTAAGCTTGTAAGATTGATAATTATGAGATATAACTAACTTGCCTCAGGAAAATGTCCTCGAAGAGTTGAATCACCTCTTAAAACTACAGTAAAGTCCACATCACCAGCTGATTTAGCAGCTGCATGCAGATTGGTGCAAATTTCTTTCACGAGTTCACTGGCCTGTAATAGGTGAAGGAACTAATTACTAAAGCTCAACAAGAACTTTAAATGATACAATGGAATAGAAAAAAAACTGCATCTATTCCTGACACATTGATAGTTGAGATTGAAGCCTGTAGGAACCTGTTTGGAATCAAGTGACCGAGAG
Source organism: Dionaea muscipula (assembly GCA_028571145.1). Lineage (NCBI taxonomy): Eukaryota > Viridiplantae > Streptophyta > Magnoliopsida > Caryophyllales > Droseraceae > Dionaea > Dionaea muscipula. The sequence goes on along the minus strand of JAOWBR010183360.1, from coordinate 3,250 downwards.
TTGGTCAATATGAAAAAGCATTTAGGCATTTTTCTGAATTGTTCAATAAGCGACTCCATCTTCCTGTCAGAGGCAAACAAAAGATTTCTTGTAAATTCACCACCCTTTCCTCAGGTACACGCACACACTGTTTGCTTGCCTGGTGGAATCATTGCATCCGGAGATTTTTCACACTTATGTAGTATCTAGGTAATCTTTCTTTCAGATAACAACTAGTGTAAAATTCTAGAGAGAATAGGAAATAATGATAAATCGTGTGTTATGTTTCTCTAAGCAGAAGTTACAATATTTATAGGCAAGAAGAAAAATAAACTAGTAAACAAACTGATAACAAATCTGATCTTGACAGCTATAATACATTAAATCTAATTAAATCTTTGACTAATCAAATCTATATTTGACTGATAAAATATTTGTCTGGAAGAGATAAATCAACTTTCCTACAAGCCTTTGATAACTTTGTCAGTCAACAGAATCTCCTTCGAACATCTTTGATTTATTACCAAGTTCGATTGGAGTCCTACAAGGTTTACATCCCAGCATCCCAGTCTCTTCAAGCAAGTCTAAAGTGTATTTTCTCTGAGAAAAAATACCTGTCCTGTTTCTTGCAACTTCCATTCCAAGAAAATATTTTAATGCTCCAAGTTCTTTGACTTCAAATTCTCTTGCCATCATCTGCTTAATCCTTGTTATCTCTTAACAATCAAGATGGTTATCTTTCCACCTTCTGAATGTTTAACAAACAGTGTATTATCTGCTTGGCTTTGAAAATAACCAAGATTCTTAATCACTGTTGAGAAATGATCAAACCATACTCGTGGGGATTGCTTCAAGCCGTAGAGAGACTTTTGTAGTTTACATACGGTTCAGGTATCCAACCTTTCCTCAAATCCTGGTTTTTGTTCCATCTAGACTTCTTCCTCAGTTCTCCATTCAAAAACACATTCTATCAAAGAGGCTTGAGGCACAGGACGGCAAGCTAAGGCAAAGAGAATAGTTTTTGCTAGCTCAGTGTATCACATATGGATGGCCAAGAATGCCACGCAATTTGAGGGAAAGGTGGCTAATCCTGATTGTTTGGTTAGGAAGATTAAAATGCATGTCTCCCGTGTCATGTATTATCTTTTTCCTGACTTATGATCCATGTACGCCCCATCCTCACTGGTTATAACCAGTTTTTGTAGTAAATACCCGGATTGAATATACAAATTTACTTTACCGATAAAGAAAAACACACATTCTTCACATCAAATTCATATGATCAGTCGGAGTTTGCTGCCAAAGAGAGTAAGATTCAAATAGTATTGAGCTTGGCTACTGGAGCAAAAGTTTTAGTGTAGTCAATCTCATATGTCTGAGTAAAACTCTTGGGCACTGTTAACCTATGTGATAGAATATTACGAGAAGGCACAAAACCCTAGGAGGGTTTGCATCGCCTGTATTATTTGTAAACTCATAATGGGCCATGGGCTACTACAATCAAACTATCCCAAGGAACTTATAATATTCCCCTTCAAGTTGGAACATAGATATTAATCATGCTTAACTTGTTACAAATAAACTTAACCTGGCTCCATGTAAGAGGCTTAATAATGATATCACGATGACGTCAAAATCGGAATAGACAAAAACCAGAACAGAATCAGGGACAAAAGACAGAAATCGAACCCAAAGCCTTGGGCTTCTCCCATGGATACCTGCTCCTGAAGCATAGGCTCCCCACTAACGATTTTCCTTCTTTTTTTAGGGGGATGATCGAGAAGGATTAGGATCATAGACGCTGGTGAAGAGGACGATCTCGTCATGGCGAGAGACGACATTCACCAATGCCCGAGACGACAAAATCTAAAGAGGGTTTAGAAAACTTGCTCTAATACCATGCTAATATGTGAGAGAATATTACGAGAAGGCACAAAACCATAGGAGGGTTTGTCTCGCATGTATTATTTATAAACTCATAATGGTCATGGGTTGCTACAATCAAACCAGTCGAATGAACTCACAACAAATACCAATCGAGCTTTGTACTGGTCAATAGACCTGTCGGCCTTATATTTCACTATGAATACCGATTTGCATCCCACAACCCTCTTGTCTTTCAGTAATTACACCAAATCCCAAGTGTTGTTTTCTTTGAGTGCACACATTTCCTCTAATACAACCTTCTTCCATTCAGGAACATTTAAGATCTCCTTTATTGACCTGGGAATAGTAATGCGAGATAGACTAGAGGTAAAAGCACGAAAGGAAGATGATAAATTAGATTAAGAGATAAAGTTGGAAATGAGATGTTTAGTGCAAGACCTAGTACCCTTTCTAATTGCTATTGGTACATCAAGATCAATGTAGAGAAACTAGTGGGAAGTTCTTGTTCTCATTCATTGACAAAAGGAGTTAATATACTACAAGTATCCAATACCCAAAATACCCCTAATGGGTTAAGACTCATAACACTCTCCCTCAAGTGGAGCATAGATATTAATCATGCCCAACTTGTTACAAATATACTTAACCCGACTTCCAGAAAGAGGCTTACTCAGAATATCACCAAGTTGCTCACTTGTCTTCACATGGTTCAATGAAATATTACTCTTCTGTAATTTTGCCCTCACAAAATGACAATCAACCTCAATATGCTTTGTTCTTTCATGGAATACCGGATTGGAAGCAAGGTGAATAGCAGAAAGATTATCACACCACAACTGAGCAAGCTTTGATGCAGGATACTTTAGCTCATCAAGTAACTGGAAGAGATAGGTGACAAAACTAGTCAAGTGAGCTAAAGCCTGATACTCAGATTCAACACTGGATCTGGCGACAACAGATTGCTTCTTGCTCTTCCATGAAACTAGGTTGCCACCAACAAAAACACAGTAGCCACTAGTGGACTTTCTATCAGAAAGTGAGCCTGTCCAATCCGCATTAAAAAAACCCTTCAATATGCCTATGGCCATGATCACTATAGAGCAACCCTCAACTAGGGTGCCCCTTAATCCGGAGAATATGCAGAGCTACTTCCCAGTGAGGGACTCGCGGATCAAACATAAATTGATTGACCACACTGACAGAGAAAGTAATATCAGGACGAGTGATGGCAAGATAGTTGAGTTTGCCAACCAACCGTCTGTATATATCTTGATCATCAACCACGGCGCCCTCTTTAGGCAAAAGTCTCACCCCAGGAAGCATTGGGGTATCACTTGGCTTAGCACCAAGCATGTCAGTATCTCACAGTAAGTCCAGGGCATAC
>JAOWBR010183359.1:0-19500 GCA_028571145.1 Dionaea muscipula | reverse complement strand
CATCATTGTACGCATCACTCCACCTAGGAAGCGACATCCAACTCTTATCTTGTGGATGCATTACTATTAAAAAAAAAGGAGAATTAGTGGCCAATAAAATGGTAGATATAAATAGACAAACATTTTCAACTCCTATTATGAATAGTCTATGATAAAACGGGTTTCAGTTTTGGAAAAATCGAAATCCTTTGCCTCCTCTTCATGCAACAGTTTCAACCCTACATCACTTGGTTAATGTCTATATCTATCTACATTGAGTAGCTAGGCAACAAAAAATCAAGCTGAAATCAAGGGATCGAAATTAAGCAGCTGGAAGAGGCACAAGGGATTCTCTTAATTTCTTCTTCTTTTTTGTTTAGTCATGAATTAATATAATATAATATAATATAATGATGATTCCTAGCTAGCTTAATTTGTGTGTGGGAGTGCAGGGAGTAGTAGCTTCAGGCATCGCATTCGCGATACAGATATGGTGCATCGATAGGGGCGGTCCTGTATTTGTGGCTGTCTATCAACCTGTTCAGACTTTTGTTGTCGCTCTTATGGCGTCTTTTGCTTTGGGAGAAGAATTCTACTTGGGAGGGTTAGTGCTTTAACTAATTTGCTCTTTCTCATCATCTTTCATGTACTCTCAAGCTGTTCCCATCTTCTTAAACTTACTATCGGTAATTAAGTAACTTGACAGTCTTAGATCGATATGCTTAAACTTAAGTGAAACAAAAATTGAAAAAAACACAGGACATACAACATTTTTTTTAAAACCTAAGTGCTTGCTAAGAGTATCTGCTGAGAGTACAAGTGAAGTCTCATGGTTAGTTTGAAGTCAAATAACAAAAGGAATCCAAGAGATCTAACCCCAATAAAGAAAAGGAAAGGAAAAATATTGACCAAATTGAGTAATAATTTAAAGAAGCAACAAACTTATAATGTCCATTCTCCTTGGCTTGGCTTGGCTTGGCTTGGCTTGGCTTGGCTTCTAGTAAAGTAGACTAGCTAGTTCAAATAATAGGATAGGCCCACTGCCAGAAACTCTTTTTTCCCTTTTGGATGCCTTTACTTGCTTTTAGCAAAATATACCAACTTACAGGTTTAGGAAACAAGTTTTACTTGTGCATTTTGTGTAGCCTTAATTGTGCAAAAATCTCCTTGCATAAGATTATATATATATATACCAAACATTGAAACCACAAATTAAACAAGTAGAAGAAAAAAAAAACATTGTGACAAGTAGTCTAATGCCGATGATGAATTTTGGAACGTACAGGATCATTGGAGCGATATTGATCATAGCAGGATTGTACCTGGTGTTATGGGGTAAGGGCAAAGAGGCGAAATTTGCAAAGGAAACTGCAGCTTCAATCACATCTGCTGCAGAACATGAACATGAACATGAACATGGAAGCAGCAAGGCGCCCAGCCTTGTGAAGGCATCCCTTACTCAGCCCCTGCTTCCATCCTCGACAGAAAATGTTTGACTTTGACCATCAGTATAGCTAGCATCAACCTTCAACTAATGCTTTGATATGTCTGGGGACAAGAAATTAATTACCTTCTATTTCTATCCCTGCATTCAGAAAGCTATCTTGCGTGAATGAAATATATATCAAGTTGATTTCTGCACTTTTTCTTCTTTTACTGCAAGCTTGTGCTGTGTCTGTTCTATCTCCTAAACTAATGCAACAACAAGAGTATACCTACCATCAATGCTGTTTTGGAAACTTCAGGCATAGAATTTAAAATGAGATTTAATTAAATGTAACCTTTCTTTTCATAGATTCATAGTACTAAGGTTCTGTTGGGAAATTGGATGAGTTTTGGCCCACTTTGAAACCAAAAATGGGTGAGACCCGGATAGGGAATCCGGAGTCTACGAATCGTGTATTACACCCGAATATGGTGTGAGAGGAAAAAGTCTCTTATCCCACATTGGAGATAGAGAAAGAAATAGAAAGATTTATATACCACTTCATTGGCAAAGGGTTTGGGCCCCAAGGGCAACCCAAGTTTTGTGAAGGGGAAGCGGATACACAAAACCTACACACGCGCACGCCGTCGTTGGTGGAGGAGGTTGTGGTGTCTCCAACCCTTAACTTTTGGCCAGAATCCGATTCGTCAACCTGCTACTCTATAAAAAGAAGACGATTTTGAACAGAAAGCACAGCCCTTTCTTCCTCCCTCTATTTTACTTGAGAGAGAGCTACTCCCCAATTCGTTCGTCAGCAACTGAAGGACATGGTGCAGCTCTGTTTAGTTAAGCCGAGTGCTACTGGGAGGTTCACTGTCGAAATCCTTGGCATCCACCTACGGGTAAGGAGGCATATAGAATCTTAAGGATACTGTGCTTAATATAGGCCCTAGCACGATTCTTTCTTCGTTTTTTGTTATGTACTAATCTGCAGCATTGCTTCCATAGAGGAGTCGACCCCTCTACCTTTACTGCCCAGAAATTGAACAATAAGGAGTCAACTCCTCTACTTCGTGGGAACCTGTGCTGAAACAGAGGAATCGACTTCTCTCTAACCAGAAGTGCAACAAATTAAGCATCTTATCCTTTTGCTACTGCTTTAAGTTTGTTGTATATCTTTTGTATATTTATATATGGGGCATGTTATATGAACACACTTGGTGACACATATTTTGACACACTTTTGATCGGGGATGTTTTGGGCTGATCTGAAACGGTGGATGCGAAGAAAATAGAAAAATAAATAGGGGGCCCGTCCTCAGAATCGTAAAAAATATTGGGAAGGACTCCATCCAGACGTTTTTCGAGTCGATTTTTGCGTTATAAAGGAAGTATCATATCCAAAATGATTTGGGATGATTCAACCGTTGGATATGTTCAAAATGATACCCTATTTGGGTACAAGAAACCCTATTGTAACCCGAGGTGTTAATGCAATAAAACCAACTAAAAGAAAACCCGAAAAACTAAAAATCCTATAGAAACCTGAGTATATTTAGGCACAATCAACCCTACCGTAATCCGAGGGGTTAATGCAATCACTTCTTATTACATTTTGAACATATTCAATGGTCGGATCGTCCAAGAGCTTTTCGGATATGGTACTTCCTTTATAGTGCTGAAATCGGCCCAAAACGTATTTTCCGACATTCGGATAGAGCCATTCCCGTCATTATTTTTCGATGGACGTGAAATGTCTTAGAATGCCATTTTCTACGCATTCACAGTTCGGATCGTCTCAAAAATATTTCAAAACAATGTTTTTAAAAACATATGTAAGAATGTAAGAATATCCTTTCCGATTTGGATTATCTTAAGAAATTTAAAAATTTGACTATAAGATTATAATTTTTTAAATATATTATTAAAAATTAATTGTTATTAAAAATATTAATATTCTAAAAAAAATTCGCCTCTGTTAAAAATACAATGAACACATACACAAGAGGGAGGTGGTGAATTGTGTGTGTCTAAAAACTGATTTTTAGTCACTTTTATAAATTACAAATTCTACAGAAACCATTTCATCTTATTTTAGTGTGATGGAGTCGGTCCTTGTTAACCAAAAATACTAGCAGTGGAAATATGTCAGATTTGCAGATCTGGTTTTGGTTAAGGTAAAGCATGTTTACATGTAATAAATATGGTAAAGAATCTCAATATTCTTTATTGTATGTAAGTGTCATTTGTACAAATACACCTCTACATACACAATAAACACTTGTTCATCTACATATGCCTTCAATGAACTCTATCCTACTTCACCACATGGATGTACACAAAGCTCTTTGGCTTCCTCAACAACTGACCATGCTCAGTTACACATTGACACACAAAAAACTCACAAGCTTGCTCAACCGACTAACCTTGCTTAGTCACACTTAGCACACATAAGCTTGTTCAACCGACTAACCTTGCTTAGTCACACATAGACAACCACAAGCACACAATAACTTGTACAACCGACTAACCTTACTTAGTCACACATGGACAACCACAAGCACACAATAGCTTGTACACCAAAGCAACTTCTTTTCAGAGGCTTGTAATACACCTCAAACAACAAGAACTTCTTATCGAGGCTTATTGCACACCTTCACCATCAACAACTTCTTTTCAGAGGCTTGCTGCTCACCTCATATAACTCACTCTACCCCTCACACAACTCACTCCACCTAGGAGCAGCAAGCCATTGACATACAATGCCAACAACACAACAACTTCTTCAAAGTTGCCAAAAGATAGATAAGATGAATAATGGCATGGGTATGGTGCTTCTTCACACCACAAACATCAAATGAAAGCACATACTAAGAAAGGATGCAAGACTAGAACAATGATAGTTAAACCTGAGTAAAGTTAGATTGTGCACGGTGTCAGGTCTGAGAACAAAGGGGTCGGTTAGTTCCTTGCTCCTTGGGCTCTCAGGATTTTCTCTCCAGCTCGCACACATACTACTGATGTGAAATTCAGATTATATCAAAGGTGGTGGTGCTAGAAACAGACATTGTCTTTCTTGGAGGGAAACAAAAATCAACTTTGTCTTCCACTCTATTTCGGGTAACATCACATGACAATGGAGGCAATATTAAATCCCTCTCTCTTTCCCATTATGAAGACAACAAATAATGAACTTTCATGGCCAAAATTTTTCCTTTAAAGCTCAATAAGGAAATAGAGGCAAGGACAATAGCTTGGGCTAGGAGAGGTTTGTGGGCAAAAGCTGAATTGCTTTTTTTTTGTCTCAGGTTGACAAGTCAGAGAATCCTAAGGTCTGGTTGACAGCATAGAGGAACTTTTCCTGTTCAATAAAAAACATGTTGAGATTATGGCTCAAATATCGCTTTTGGCTGAAGATCAGAAATGCGGAAGATATATTTTGGAAATATTTACAGAAATACTTTGTAGATATTCTATTGATTTGTTTTGAAGTCTTTTAAAAGACAACTTGTTTGGCTTTGCTCTGGGTGGCAATTTGGGGGGACTTCGGTCCCCATTTGGGGATATTGGAACTTTTGTTGGCCACCGTTTGAGAAGCCGTCTGGTTGACACCAGAGACACCGTTGGGCATTGGAATCATTTGTTTGAGAGCGTTGAAGGTTGATTGGTACGAGATTCTTCACCGTTCGTTGGTTCCCCTCCGTTGGTTAGAGTTTTCTACTCCCTTTCTGTTTACTACTAGGGAAGAATAGTAGATCAAAGGCTTCACTTCTGTTGTTCTCGTGAACCTTTCTGTCAACCCTATTGTAAACGCTCTATTGTTAGTGGATTGATCCGTTGTCGCCATTAGATCTGTTTGTCTGTTCTCTTTTGGTTCGACTACTTTCGCTATTTTGTGCTTATGCTATGCGGGTGGTACAACGTTCACGTTGTGTTCCTGCCTCTGACCCTAACAATTAGTATCAGAGCGAGGTTTTAGATCTGTATTTGGATTTAGGGTTTTGATATCAAGATTTGATTTTACCTTAATTGTGGATTTTAGGGTTTTAGGTTCTTGATTTTAGGTACCCTAATTTGTTTGGTGATTCTCTTGGTGTTGTTGGATCTATCCTGTTTGGCATGCCGTTTCGGGTAGGAAGAAGCGAGTTCAGATTTAGGTGGAGTCAGGTTCAGTCAGTTCCTCCACTTCTGGGGCAGGTCAGCTAGCATCGTCTGTGGTTCTGTTAGTTTATTCCGATTCATCTTCTGTTGTTGTTGTTCAAACTGGAGAGAGAGTCACTAGTAGCTGAGCGTCTATGAGGCCTAAACACAGCTCGGTTAGGCTACTCAGGCACGCTTCTCGGGGTAGTGCATGTGCTATTGTAACCGGGGTCAGTCGTGGTCTTTGTCGTGACTCCTATTTTGGCGCTTCTAGTTTGGTAGTCTCTAATTTTTCTTGGATGGCTAGTGGTGCAGGGAGGTCTCATATGATTCGTTCCTGTTAGGGGAATCTGGCAATTATGTTAGCTGTGGAGCTTTCAACAGCTTATGGACTTCGGTGTTTCTGTCCTTCGTGCTACACTTAGCTCAGGAGGCATTCGACAGCTTGTGCACTTCAGTTGATTTTATCCTTCGTGCTGCACTTTGATCTGTTTTTGGTTTAGCCTATGTTGGGGCTTCTGTGAGCCATAGTGCTCGTTTGTTTTGGCGGTTGTCTCTATCTAGTTGGTGTCTTTGGCTTTGGATGCAGGAGTTTTGTGTGCGAAATTTTGAGCCAAGGTGGAGATTTATTAAGATTATGGCTCAAATCTTGCTTTTGGCTGAAGATCAGAAATGCGGAAGATATATTTTGGTAATATTTACGGAAATATTTTGTAGATCTTCTGTTGATTGATTTTGAATCCTTTTAAAAGACAACTTGTTTAGCTTTGCTGTGGGTGGAAATTTGGGGGGACTTCGGTCCCCGTTTGAGGATATTGGATCTTCTGTTGGGTTGTCGGGTTGACACCAGAGACACCGTTGGGCATTGGGATCATTCGTTTGAGAGCGTTGGAGGTTGATTGGTACGGGATTCTTTGCCGTTTGTTGGTTCCCCTCCGTTGGTTAGAGTTTTCTACCCCTTTCTGTTTACTGCTAGGGAATAATAGTAGATTAAAGCCTTCGACCCTGTTTGGTTTGAACAGTTTTTTATTTTCTGTGTTTTCTATTTTGCAGAAAATAAAAAACGTGTCTGGATTGTATTTTCTATTTTCTGTTTTCTCAAAACAGAAAATAGTTTTCAGTTCAAAATCTGTAAAATGTAGAAAACGAAAAAAAGTTGTTTTCTGTGTTTTTAACAGAAATTCTCAAAACACCCAAAACAAGAAAAACGCTTAAGCCCTGATAAATTATAAATTATAAATCGAAAAATATAAATTATAAACCAAAAAAGTTTTCTATTTTCTGTTTTCTATTTTTACTGAAAACTGAAAACTAAAAATTGAAAACAGAAAACAGAAAACTGAAAATAGACAAACCAAACAACACCTTCACTTCTGTTGTTCTTGTGAACCTTTCTGTCACCCCTATTATAAATGCTCTATTGTTAGTGGATTGATCCATTGTTGCCATTAGATCTATTTGCCTGTTCTCTTTTGGTTTGACTGCTTTCGCTATTTTGTGCTTTCACTGCGTGGGTGGTACAACATTCATGTTGTGCTCCTGCTTCTGACCCTAACAAAACAGAATCGTGCCTAGTATGTCCTTCACAAGGGAGTCGGTTCTTTTGGCTTGACACATTGCTGGTCAGATTTTAAACTAACGTGTGTGTGTAATAATCTAACTAAACGAGATTCAGTCACATTGAAACTTAACCTTGCTAACCTTGTTTAATCATGCTCTCATGATATCTCGTGGTCTTCCTTGGTGACTTCCCTTGGTTACGTCCTTCTCCTCGTTCATATTTGTCCTTCATGTAATATTGTTGATGCCCATCTTCTTGCTAATTTCATTTCTCTCTGACTCTCACTGTATGCTTGTGATTGTTTCATTGGATCACCAATTGTTTCCTGTCGCACATTGATACACTTACAAGTTCATCAAATATTTTTGCAATCACTAGTTTGTTAATCATCAAAACATAATTCGTAGGTCAACAAATTCCCCCCTTTTGATGATGAGAAACAAGTGATGGATGTGCATTCAAATTAATAATAAAACAAGGTGTGACCATGATTATTCAGGCTAAAACATAGCAAGCACAACATCCAACAATGCTTCCCCCTAAAATGGACCAGTTTATTTTTCATTTTCCTTCTTTTTGGATCCAAACCGACCCTTTGGACGACCCGAATAATTTTGATTAAACCCCATTAATCTTTTTTTTTTTTCACCACATTATCTTTTCATATATCACCTAGATTTTACCTAATCTACATTTATTCATAATTTGGAGGGAGGCATCATTACGGCCGTAACGAGCGCAATACGACCGTAATGGTAACAACAGTTACGACCGTAATGTTGCACGTTATGACCGTAACGCTGTTCGCTACTGCTCTATTTAAACTACCTTAAATCCGATCTTTTCGAAACCTTAAATGCTCTAAACCCTTTTTTCACGCTATTGACAGTACCTGAAGAGATAGGAGGAGGTGATCTTCGACCAAGGGAGGAAGGAGACTTTCTCGTTCCATCGTTCGGTAAGCCGTATGCTCCCTCGTCTCGTTTTCACGTTGTCTTCACTTGCCATTTCTCGTTTCTTTGCATAGGACTCATCCTCCACGTGGATTAGGTGATCAAGAGGACAGTGGACATGTCGGGACAGACCCACATCGTATGAGAGATCCACCGAAGTAAAGGTACGGTTTTTAACATCTCTTTTCATACTTTTCGTAAACCAAGAACAAGACCCGACTTCTAATGCCCACCCACTTTCTTGACATGATTGAAGGCCTACTAGCACATGTAGGGGAGAGGAGACATCGATAGATCTGAATCGTGCGATGTTTCTTCACCCTCAAGGTAACCCGATTCTTTCTCGGCGTTATAAGTTTCGCATGGTATATGTGCTTGTCGTCGTTCATGTGATTTTGGTAATTATAGTGTTGATGAGTGACTTGTGGGATGTTGGGTCGTGTAACATGGGTCTGGGTTCATGTTTAATGGTTGGGTTTTGTTTTTCTTCAATCTGTCGAACAGTTGCGAAGGCTGGAATTTTTGTGAACGAGATGACCGTAACACATGCATTACGGCCGTAATGTTCACAAAAACTAGGAAAGTTGCCCGAAGTTCATTACGGTCGTAACATAGGGAGTTACGACCATAACATTCCCGATTCTAGTGTTCGATGATTTTCAGCCCCTGACTTAAGAGATTATCGATCCAATAACTTTAGGACTTCACTGCCAACTGGAAAAGAGTTCATTAGACACCCGGTAAGTTAGAAAAATAGGATTTTTGATAACTTGATGACTTTAAAGAAATATTGGAGAATGCTGTAAATTAGGAAAATTATGGAATAAATATTTAAAGACTTTTTTGGGATTGTTTAGGTGATGTTGTTAACTGAGATGATATCATAAATGTCTAGATTTGATCTTTGGGAATCTTATTTAGTCAAGAGAATGATGTTTAAGCCTTTTGGGATTTTTTTTATGGATTTTTGCTAACTTTTGGGAAAATAGGATTTTTATGTCAGACCTTGATTCCTGTTGACCCCTCCTATTCTTCGATCCATGATTTATCCCTTGTGCATGATTCTTCAGGCATATTGTTGACCCTTGATGTTTGATGTTTTGATGATAACAATCATTTGATATGATTTGATGCTTGGTTTGCTTAGATGTGTTTAAGTGAACAGGATTCAAGTTGTTAAAATAATATCCACAGATGGTAGATGATGAGAATCAAGGTTCTGCCAAGATGTTGTCATATTCCAGAAATGGAGAAAGAGTGATTCAAGCACTAAGAATATCGTTTGAAGATGCTGGAAGTCTGAGAAATTGAAGTGATACTCAAAATGCATGGAAGTCAACCCCTCATTGATATAGATGATGAAGAAGTTCAAGGAAGTCACGAAGTTTGATGAAGTCATGCGTGTGTTTTGTCATAATTCTTAGGATCCACTGTAAGGAATGCTTTACATTCTATCTTGATATCTTTAATCAGTCTAACGGAGAATCCATATTCACACACACACATAAAATGTTTCAAGGAGAAACTGTTTTGAACAAACTGTTGGATGAGCTCGAGGAGTCAACCCCTCCTCCATGATGGACAGTTTCGAGTTTTTCTATGATTTTACAAATCTGTCCATATGTTTTTAAATCTCATCCAATCTGTTTTGAAACGACTTAAGATATATTTTGGATGATATTTCGTGACTGAATATCGTTGGATATTGAGATTTTCAAAAGATTTGAAGAAGAGAATTTATTTTTGGAAAGTTTTGGTTTTAAGGAAATATTTTTCATATCTTTCCAAAATCTTTGATGCAATCTTTTCTGAATATTGTATGAACGATTTTCTCTTATGTTTTACATGGAAATTTAATCAATAAGATAGTTGCATTGCTGAACCTGCTCTGTACGCACTTTCTATGGATTCAAGTGACAAAATTTTCATCAAGTAAACAAAAGAAGTGCAAGCAAGTTCGGGATTAGCAAACCGTTTTCACCAACCGTTTTCCATCGATTTGCACACATCCAATCCTCTGGAAGACAGGTTAAGTATTAAGGTTTAGTGATTGCTTTCCATAGTTGATTTACTTTGAATATTTGCCTAGTTTAGAGAGGCATACCCTTCATACTCATCTTACTTTTCTTTTGGGATTCCTTGAGTAAGAAATTCGAGTTAGCCTAGGTGGAGAGTTTTTCCATCTTAGGTTGGGTGAAGGAGAGTTTTGCCTTCATCGAATTTGGGTGTAGGAGATTCATTGCCTACATCGAGCCTTGAAAAAGGAGAGTCATTGCCTTTGTTAAGAGGGTATAGGAGAGTCATTGCCTATATCTTGTTTGGGTGATAGAGAGTCATTGCTATCACTGCGTTGCAATTGATTCATGTTTATATCAAAGGAAAAATTCATTTTCCAGAATGACCCATCTATGAATTGATTGTTTGCTTGAAAATTGATTCGATTGATTCATGTTCCGCAACTGCACAGGAGTCGACTCCTTCTAGTAAAACAACAATTATGTTTTCAATTGCCACGATTTTTATAAACACCAATTCACCCTCCCCTCCTGGTGTTCTCTTAGATACTAACAGTATCCTCCTATTATTTCATGACTTGTTAGTCTTGTGCTTGTATGACAATCTGTTAGTTATTTCCCTATGTTGTTGCATCATATTACTGTCATACGCTTCTTTTTATTGCTCCATGAGTTGCATTTGATCCCTGTGGTGGGTGGTCCCCTCCTGTTGTTCCTCTAGCACCTCCGCGCCGTGGGTTAAAGTGTTATGGGCGATATCTTATGATTGACTTGGAGCACTCCCATACCCTCATAGAACTCTGCAGCGTTTATTTCACAGCATGTATCTTGATACTCTATTAACCCCGTGTACCCCCCCCCCAAATGAATAGTTTTGCAGGTTACTTGATCTGGCTAGGAGGATGCAACGGGGAGACGGACTCGAGGCCTCTTAGGATTGGGATCTGTTCTATCATGTCTTTTATGTTTAGTAGATTAGACTTCATAAGATGTTTGGTTTTCCGCATTGTTTATGGTTTCAGTTTCCGCATGATGATATTGTTAGTACAATTTTACCATGTTGTTTTGATGGTCAGTTTAGACCTTGGCTCTCTGTTTAGGATTCACTCTGATTTTGGTAGACTGTACTTTGACCCATAGTTCAGTTTGATGACCCCTGTTGGATTTTGATTTAGTTTGTTTAGACCTTGTGGTTTGGTTGGGTTTAGGCTTGTGTAGGTCATGGTGGGGTCCACGGGTCGTATGCCGATACACCCGGGGTGGGGTGTGACAATAATTCTCTAAAACCTTGGGTTGATTTGGTTTTGATTCTGGTTGTAGTTTATTATTTATTTTTATTTTTTTTATTCTGTTTCATCCTATCATTGTTTCCTACATCTTGTTTTAGTTGAGTTAATTTTTATCTTGTTTCCTAGTTTTTTTGGACCTTGTATTCTAGGACGTCGTTCTCTTAGGCATAGACTTGTTAGAATCAATCACAATCTATGGAGACGTAGGATTAAAAATAACAACCCACGATCTAAAAATATAGCTGACCTTCGACCACAGAACGCAAATAATTTAAACGGTAAGAACAATAGGGTTAACACGGTTCAGAATACTGAAAACGCTAGAAACGGGGGTAATGGTGTAGCACCACCAGTAAATCCTTTGCACGCGCATTTTATTCCCAATGTTTATGACATACGGACGTGCATTGAACTGCCTGCAATTGTTGCTGCCAACTATGAGATCAAGCCAAGCACTATTCAATCTTTATCACAATTTAACGACTTATCTCAAGAAGACCCATATAGACACTTAGCCGAGTTTCTGTCCATCAGCTCGACCCTAAAAATTGTCAACTTTCCCGTTGATGCCATGAAACACAATCTTTTCCATTCTCACTGCGAGGACAAGCGAAATACTGGCTTAGCACTTTGCCACCGCGCACTATCAAGACTTGGGAGGAAATGAGTACTGCCATCCTAAAGAAATATTTTGTGTGACGATATCATCGTGAGATCACCACCTTCCAACAACACGATACTGAACACCTATTCGAAGCATGGGATTTGGTGATCGGATCCGAAAATGCCCTCACTACAACATCCCCAAGTGGCAATTCATGAAAAGCTTCTATTTTAGCCTTTTATCGAGTCAACCTCAAATGAAGGACGGTTCTTGCGGAGGTCCGTTGATAACGTCGGACTATCAATCAAAATAATAACCCTTATCTATGGATGGTATTACTCAAAATAAATTGAGTAAAGGATGAGCAAGGGGTCGAACCCACAGAGAACTATGATTGTAATGTCTAATCTAGTGCAAAAATGAGCCAAGTAGTGAACACAATAAATCATTAATAAATCAATCAATGGATGAATGAAATAAATGATGAAAATAAAGTGACAACAAACAATCAAGCAACAGAGCAGTTTAGACGTGGAACACGTCTGATATATCACCAAAAAGGTGATACTGTCAGATCACAGCAGAATGAAATAAGAGCAGACGTGGACACAAAGAATACAAATGTGGACCGTCTGTCCTAACAGCTAAACAGATTAAGCACTTTAACAAGATCAACTATCCTGACCTAGGAAAACGCTAGATTTTGTCACCAGATTGTACACCTAATGAATCACTAATGTAATTGACCAAGGATTCAGTCACCTTGTATCAAAACTAACCAGCCTCTGAGAGCAAAGGTTGTCAATCTTCACCTCTACTGATTGCAATGCACACAAGACTCAAGCCAAGAATGGACTGAGTCAAATCAATGACAAGTTGAACAACTGTAGAATGCCTTTAGCGGAAGCATTCCCTTACCAGAATATCCTAGTGTCGAAACCTGACTGAGAAAGCATCCAGTTGAAGGTCACATTAAGGAGTTATACTTTCTATCCTCTTTCGATTCAAGAAATTTAAACTATGAGGGATGAATCGGCAGACTAATATAGTCGAATCAAGCTAAAGAAACTTAAGTGCAATGAATGTGCAATCTTTAAAGATCAAAGATTCACAAACTAAAAAGAACAGTAAAAATACTTTACCAAACAAACCGGACATGATGATGATTAACACTCTGGATTCGGTCACCAGCAAGTGCAATGTATACGCCAGACTTGTCGATACTACCTTCAAGAATTGATTCAACTACCCACTCTTTCGAGTCTAGGTAAAAGAAGCAATAATCGAAGAAGTAGAAAGATTGGATCTCGCAAATGTATTACCAAGAATGCAATTCAGAATCTCCTTTTCTCAAAATGAGAATTGGCCAATAAATCGAAAATGAGAAAGAAGAAAACTAAATTGATGGAACAAACTTCATTGATAAAGTTTGATTACAAGCATTCAATCTGTGATGAACGATTCAGTACACCTAGGCCATTAGAACTATTGATTTCTCAGTAAGAATGACACTAAGGTACTTGGAATAAAAATACTAAAAGATTACAAAAATGCTAGATTGCTTGAATGCTTGGGCTCGTGGATGTCAGCACCCTTTTACAAAGGATACATGACTCCTATTTATAGGTTAGCTTCTTAGATTTAGGTGGTTACAGATCAACGGTCTTCAAGGTACTTCTCAGCTGAACAGTTGAGATGTCCTTGGGCAATGTGCAAAATATCTGTTGAAGCAGTTAAGAAGATTCTTCTTCTAGAAGCTTTTCTCTTGAAAATATTTTCATAGCAGCACGTGGTTGATTTCTTCTTGCAACGGCAGTTGAGATTAATTGTACTCCGTACATTTTCTTGCAAACACGTTTGGAAATTATTGAGTTACGTCTGGTCTTCAGACGTCAAACGTTCGGTCTTCCTTGAAGGAGACGCAGAAAGTTGTTGATGAAGTCATCAGAGCTTTGTTAGGTCTTCCTCAGTCGTGGAATAGACTTTTGATGATCTTCCTTCTCTAATTATTGACAAGTTCCGATCCGTGGGGTCGTATCTTCTACTGTCAAAGTCATAGAAAGGATTCATAGAAGATAAGCTGGTCCGTGGTGTCGTACCATGACTTATATGAAGAATAAAGTCTAAGTAAAGAATGATTATAATGATCAACGACTGATCTAATGATGTGAAGAGAATTACGTCTGGTACTTATGATACTCAAACGTGGATCTAGAACTGAAATGCAGACGTAGAAATGTCTAGTTGAATGCTAGAAACTATTATAGATGTTTGGCTTTGGCCAGAAGCAGACGTGGAATACGTCTGGTTACAAAATATGCTAAAATACAAGAATTATGTTTGGAATGCTATGCAATCATGAATTAAGGGTCATGTACGAAATATGAACCAAAATGGTATAATTTATCTATGAAGTCAGTATAACTTATGAACAAATAAACAAAGAAAAAGGTATATAAAATGCACCGATCAGGTATTGAGATCGAAATGGCGTAGGACGAGGGCATTGTGCCCTGTTTTAGGCTATATCATTACTTTTTAATGTTGTTGGCTGCAATAGCATTAGGGTTACCAGTGAACATAGGTGGTTTGGCACCAAGGAATATGTCGAACGATCTTCCCCGAGCTTCATCTGGCGGCGGTTCCACAGCAGCTACTCTCGCTACAGGTCTCACATACTCAGTGTGCTCAGCCTCTGGTATTGTCGCTACTTCTGGTGGTCCTTGCATCTGCACGAACCTCTGAAATTGTTGAAGCCTTTCTCACTCTCTAGCTGGAAGGTTATGGAACTCTTGGAATCAGGCATACAAGTCCAACGCTAGCCGTACTATAGCCATTCCATCCTGCTGATCATAACGCCCTCTCGTGGCACATCTCGGATGATCCGACCGGTTGGCCTTGGTAGTCATCTGGTCCCTCTCGCTTGGGCACTAGACGAGGTAGCAGACATATCAAATCCACTTCTCGTTTGAACCATGACTACCCAAACACCGCATAGATTCTAGTAAAAAACTAAAGGAGAAGTGAAACAACTATGTCTAAAGAAAAGCATACCTCTAGCGGATGTCGGGGGACGGGCCTCTGTCTAAAACCTCAAATTCAAATCACAACACATAGCCATTTTCACACTAAGGCCTAGTCTAATCCCAAAACAGTTGTTCTTCTAAGACCATCTTGCATATGATGTTGCACAGAAGGTGGAACTCAGGCTTCAACTTGTTCTTGTGACAAAAGAAATTGCATTTGCTCTCCTCATCCTCAGCTATGAATCTCTAGAAATCACCTTCATCAAACTCAATCTCGTCAGGGTCTCCTTTCCCAGTGTAAGGCAAGCTAAGATTCTGGCTTAGGGTTTCGGGAGTCACTGTCAAATCTGTCCCGTTGACCCTACTGACCAAAGCATCACCAACAATGGTTGCAAGCTTGTAGAAATCAACGATGTCAATGGGTGAGAAGGTGGAGATTGTGAAAGAGATGAACTCGGTTAGGCCACTGTGCTCTAGGGCATCAACGATCTTCTTCCCAGTGTCAGAACACTCTGGGCTCTTCAAATAACCTTTAATACTAAACGTGAGTCCAGTGAAAAGAGAAACGTTGTAGCCCTTGATGGTGGATTCAGTTGCCATTACAGGAAATCTTGAGAAAAACTTCTAGGATTTGCAAAGAGTTGTTGCCTTGAGAGTTCTCGAGGTTGTAGAGAAAGAGAAGACAGAGAATGTGAGAAAGTTTTGAGAAATTTTTAGGTTTTGACCTCGAAGGATGTGACAAACAAATGCCTTTTCAAATTTCTGACAAGCGCACTTTGGGAGATCCCATAATGATGGTTGCGCTTCCCAAAAGAATTGTCCATCTCAAAATAGAATTGAAATTTAATTTTCCCTCTTAGATGTTACATTTTAATATCTTTGGCTGGATATAAATAATAAAATAAATATCACCTCAGATATTAATGCACTTTGTTGACTTGGTTGACCTTGATTGTCCACGTCATGTGGAGTTCTCACCTGATCCTCTCCACTGAAGGTGTCTCCTAAATCTAACAGTGTCTACTGAATAACCATGTCTACTGAATCTGCCCATGTCTACTGCATGACCATGTCTACTGAATCTGATCATGTCTACTGAATCTAACGATGTCTACTGAATGATAATGTCTATTGAATGACCATGTCTACTAAATCATTAAAACTAATCAAATCTTTCTTAACTTAAATCAATCAACCCTAACTCACTTTGAATCAATGAAAATCTATTTTCACATAGGGCCTTTGTGAAAATATCAGCTAACTGTCTCTCAGTGGGGATATACTCAACTTTGACATTTTCTTTCTCCATATGATCTCTGATGAAGTGATGTTGAATACCAATATGCTTTGTTCTTGAGTGCAAAACTGGATTCTGACTAATGACAATTGCACTAGTGTTGTCACATAAGATGGGAATATCCTTCTCTTCAATCCCATAATCCATCAACTGATGCTTTATCCGAAGAACCTGTGCACAATAGCTTCTAGCAGCAACATATTCAGCTTCTGCAGTGGATGTTGCAATAGAAGTCTGCTTCTTGCTAAACCATGAAATACGTCTGCTACCCAAGAGCTGACAAGTACCTGATGTACTCTTTCTGTCCACTCCGTATCCTGTAAAATCCGTGTCTGCAAATCAAATCAGCTTGAAGCCTCCTTCTCTTGGATACCAAAGTCCAACATCCTGAGTATCCCTAAGATATTTTAAAATACTCTTAGCAGCAGCCAAATGACTCTTCTTGGGATTTGACTGAAATCTTGCACACACTCCAACTGAAAAAGTAATATCAGGTCTGCTTGCTGTTAAATAAAGTAATGAACCAATCAAGCCTCTATACTTGGTTTGATTCATATCTTTTCCATTCAAATCCTTGTCTAGACTCACTCCAGTGCTCATGGGAG
Source organism: Dionaea muscipula (assembly GCA_028571145.1). Lineage (NCBI taxonomy): Eukaryota > Viridiplantae > Streptophyta > Magnoliopsida > Caryophyllales > Droseraceae > Dionaea > Dionaea muscipula. The sequence goes on along the minus strand of JAOWBR010183359.1, from coordinate 2,605 downwards.
TTGGAGATAATGAACTTGATTCCATCCCAAACTTCTCGATAAGATCTCTTGCATACTTACCTTGAATGATGAAGATGCCATTTTCTAATTGCCTAACATGTATTCTTAGAAAATAGTTCAACTATCCCATCATGCTCATCTGAAACTTACTCTTCATCAAATCTAAAAACTTCTTGCACAGCTTCTCATCTTCAGATCCAAAAATTATGTCATCAACATACACTTGAAATAGCAGTGTATTTTCATTGTCTTGAATTCTGAATAGTGTCTTATCAATAGTTCCCTTCTGGAAGCCATTTTCCACCAAAAATTATGACAAAGTCTCATACTAGACCCTGAGTGCTTGCTTCAACCTATACAAGGCTTTTCTTAGTCTAAAAACTTTATCTTCTTTTCCTTTGATCTCAAAACCTAGTGGTTGCTCCACATTCACTTCTTCTTCTAGCAGTCCATTCAGAAATGCACTCTTGACATCCATCTGATACACTTTGAAGTTCTTGTGAGCTGCATATGCATGAAATAATCTGATGGTTGATGTAGCCATAAAATGGTTACATTATCTTACCTTTTACATGTGCTAAGTCCCATGATTTCCTCTGTTTCTTCATGATCTATGCCTCTTTTCCTCCCTTTTAAGGTTCTATTAGATTTAAGGAAAAGAAGGCTGGTTATCGCCTTCAAAAGCAGCATAAGTTGGATCATGGAGCCATCCTATTTCAAGGAGATTTTTACTAGCACCACCACTTCCAAAATCACTTAAAGCACCTAGTGAGATAAACCCAATTCACTGAGATCCCGAGAGAAGTCCGAGTCTCAAAATCAAGGCAACCCTCGCCATGGCGCTGATCTGCTCTACAAAGCTGTGACGTTGAGGATAAATCCATGGCGTTGCATGACCTTAACTCCAGATTCATAGATTTAATATTGTCGACCCCGATTCCAAAGACATTTATGCTACCATACTAAGCATCCCTTGGGTTCAAATCGAGCAACAAGCGATGGAACTTCTCTCAAAGGAGCCTTGACGCCATGGCGTAGATATAAAGCTTTAAGCCATGGTGATGACAGACTCTAATTCCTTATCCAAGACTCGAACATGAAGCCATGCATGATCCAAGGTCCTCATTTATGATTAGAAAATGATTCATGATGTCAAATCAAGAGTTGGAGACATCCTTCTCAATATAGAAGCCCTTAACGCCATGGCATCACCAGTCCCTGCGAGATCATGGCGTCCGAGTCTACAGACATCGCCACTAGCACAAGATGCTTCTGCAACAGTGTTAATATGATTTGATGGCGCTTCTTGCTCCTCAGTTACCGCCACGATGATGTCGCCACGGGCTCAACTGCCTTGCCTAACGGATGTTGATTAGTTCTTGATTTCCCTCTTATTTTCACTCCTATTTTCGGGGGATTCTCTTGTTGGCCCAAAAGCGGATATCTCTCAATGGATAGGGATTAGCATCAACTGACTTTCTCTCTCTGAAGGCCTATAAATACCGATCCAGCTGCTTCATCAAACGGGTGGCACTCCTATGCGAAAGTTAGACACTTGCTTATGCACCTTATGACAGAAAAGTGTACAGAGTGATAGCTTGTTATTAGGAGCCTGCCCATACTCGTATGTTTCCAACTGTGAGAGAGTAAGGATTCAGAGTGTGTAATTGTTCATTGTGAACAACGATCATTGCAATCACCCTTGATCCCTACGATCATAACTTTTATAGTCTTTAGTCAATTTCATTTCTTGCAATTTTATTACTCACATTTACTGTCTTTCTCTTTACTTTCCAATTCTCAAAGTGTGTTATAGCCTGAGTACTAACATTGATCACTTCCAAGGTTGATTCCGCGGAAGTAGTTCAACGATCGTTTGAGATCAGTCTCACCTCATATCTACTCCATAGTACTTAGGGCGGGTGTTGAGTGGCACTTGTTGTGAAGGTTGTGACTTGAGAATTTGCACTTTAAATTACTGTCATTTACATTGTCCGTTGTTACTTTAAACCATTTACGTTCACGCTTCACTGTTTAAAGAATCAAGGATTTGGCAAACACTGTTATGGAGTTTTCCCTGTGGATCGATATCTTTTTACTATTCCGTGACGTGGCAGTACACTTGCCGTTTAACACAAGTCAAGTTTTTGGTGTCGTTGTCGGGGAATCCTCTTGGGTAACGGTATTGTCATTTCATTGATTTTAAAAATCTAGTGAAGTTCTTTTTATTATTTGATTCTTTGTTTCTCTGGTGCCAACAAGTTGGTATTTAGTTTTGTGGTTTGCCAAAAAGGAGTCGTTGCTATCTATGTATGATCACAAAATCTAGTAAGAAATCAATCCTTTAACTAGATCCTGAGATCGAAATGACCGCTTGACGCCTTAGAAAGCAAAGTAAGCAATCCAATTTTCCTACTCTCTTAATGGCATACAGAGAGAACGCTGCTAGTAACGCCGCATGTCCATTGGCTGACTATGGTTTTTCCACTTTGAAGGGGATTCGATCAGTTGTGGTCAAGTCAACTATGGCGGCAATAAATTTTGAATTAAAGGGTTCCACGATCCAACTTGTCCAGAATCACGCTCAATTCCATGGCTTGCCCAT
>JAOWBR010183348.1:0-10571 GCA_028571145.1 Dionaea muscipula | reverse complement strand
ACGGGCTACAAGCCAATCGATGGGACCAGGGAACATTCCATTTGAGTATATATCAGAAGCCCCCCCCCCCCACCCCCCAAAGTTTAAATAAAGGAGATGGCATGTGTCTCCATCATCGAAATTTTCCATCCCCAAGATTTGTCTCTCTAAAACAATGAAACAATGGAATCGACATGTCAAAACAAACTGCTCGAGATTCCAAAGCATATTATTCACTTGATCATGAAATAAGCAAGCCAATGATGCAGATAATTAACATCAAGAAGATTAAATCTCATCTTCCAACATCTTGCCTTTGTTTGAAAATGGAAGGTTCTCAATGAGACGGACCTATCAGCAGAAGCTTCACATGCATTTCTACGGTGATTATTCATCAAGGAGACTTTCAGGGAACCTGGGCCATTCTTCATCAAACAGATTCCCCACTATGTAAAGGATAACTTGCTCTACACAACATCTACTCAGAACCATGAGATTAGCAAATTAAGAGGCAGATAAGCTATGACAAAGAAGAACCTGTCACGCCTGAAGTCAGGATCTCACAAACTGCATGATCCATCATAACAAGGCATGCTTTTTTTTTTTTTTTTTTATAGCTGGAGTTACTTTTACCTGTCTCATAAAAGAAGCTGATCCATCATAATGAGCATTGCAAGTCATATGAAGCCTGCTATTATGGCTCATTTTTGGCAGGCCAGGCCATCGACTTTCTTCACGTTACCTTAATCTGGATTTCGTAGACCTATACTTGCTGTTTTTCCTGTCACTAAACCGAAACCAGCAACTCTTTTCATCACTACTTCACCATCTCGTCGATTTAGAAATACCAACCTCAAAATGACAATATTAGATGATGATCCTTTTTCTATAGGTTGCATCCTTTTAAAACTCCTTGTTTACTTGATCACAGACTTTATTTCCTTATTGCCGACGTCTTTTTCTATACGACGTATCAGATCATTTGTGGACTGAAAAAAGATGCATCGATCCACCCACTTTGAATTCATTTCCTCATCCACATCAACCGCCAACCGTCATCGCACAAGAAGAACTTGCCCGGAAAGATTTACAGTGGACAATATTAGATTATGCACTTCTTCTCATTTCCAGGGTCCAATAAATTAGTGGAATACAATGTGGGAATCATTATCCTTTTTCTGATAGATTTGTTTGGCTGTCTCTCTGAATCATGTGTACCTCAATTACATGAAGTACAGGGAGGAGCACTTCATAGACTTCCCTGGGAGTTGAATGTTCTGTACTTTGTAGGGCAGCTTCAATGGGCCGGACTATTTCTAGATCATGTTTATGGATTTCACATGCTAGAAGGGGAAAAGGGCAGCAGAACTTGGATAAGACACTGACCCAAAACAGTTACTGCACTTCAGTGCACCAAAAAGTCATTACCTACTTCTGCCAGAATTTGTTTTTGTTCCCTCATTGTCGTGGATTGCCATACTCACCAAGATGAGAGACCTTCACTGATTCACAAATCTAGTTTTGCTCCAAATAAACATTTTGGCTACAAGGACTGTCGACTTTCTATTTCGCTTACCCAAAGATTTTCAAATAAGCAGTTCAAGGAATGCTGAGCAGAACTCCAAAAACTAACGATTTATGTAAGTATCCAGCAATACCACCGATAAATTGGGAGGCCAATCCACTTTCAAAGTATAGACAAGCAGATTCATTAAACATTTCTTACTCATTTGAGAACACTCCCCAGCATAATCCAGCAAAGATTCATATCCCAATTCGCTAACAGCCTAATGATAGGCAAATGTGCCGTGGATGAACTATAAAAACACAGATCAATCAGAGGACTTAAAATCAAAGCGAAGTCGATACTGCCAACATGGAGTCATAATTTTGGCTCCAGGGTGTTGCATAACTAATGGGAGAAATTTTTACTTTGTAGAACTTTCTTGGAGTTAATATTTTTTATCAGAACTAATGGAAGTACAACTTGCTATGTACAAATTTTGAAGGCATGGGATAGGCATATTCATTATCACAAATAACAACACAGTATAATACTCTCGAGTACCTCAATCATGAATTACTGCTGTTCTGTGCTTCTCAATTCTAGACCGAGGGAGAGCAAGAATGGCTATAAGGCCACTGACAAAGGCAGCAACTGCTGCTACAGCCAAAGCTGGTGAATTTCCTCCACCAAGCAGTTGATCCCATGGTCCACTTCCCAATGAAACCACCACCTATACAATGAAATCACCAAAATCTCTGAATTTCTGTAGCAAGAGTTTAACTACAGCTAAAACTATATATTTAAAAATAAACAAAGGAACAAAGACCTTACCTCTGAAGTGAACCAAACTGGAAAATGCCAGTAACTAATATCAAAGTAAGAACTTGAAGAAACAATAATAGCAACTAGAGCAGCTTCTTAAATTGGCATGGCTAAGCAACATGAAAAACTAAAATTACAGCATGTATTTCTCCAATTACAAGAAAAAAAAATGAAAAAAGACTAATAATCAAGCCTCTGCTTCAGTGCTCACTTGGCCTATAGGCCCATCAATCTGGTGAGAAATAACACTTAAATACACTGTATCATGAGAGGAGAATGAAATTAAAGAAGCAATATCTTAGATGTGATCATTAGGACCAGTCATCATTTTCCATGGATCTTAAGTATTTGTCAATGAATTGGTACCGGTGTTCATGAACAAGCAAGATAAAGGAGGGTAGGAATCCTTGCTAAGTAGGCACAATAACTCTGAATTTGGATAGAACACAAAGAGGGAGAAAAGACAAACAAAATAGGAAAACCAAACAATCAAACAAAATTGGGTAAATACAACACTGTAATATTGTAATTGTAATACCCCCACCCCTCTTTCTTCTATTCACTTCACCTGATGACTCATGTTTTGCAAGTTGGTTCCTCTCATGAACCTTCAGCTATCGGCAAGCATAGGCAATGACTCTCCCTTGCTGTATGAGGAAACAACCCAATCCCTAAAGTGAGACATCACTATAAATGACAAAGTTACCTTCCTCAGTAGGTAAAGAAAGAATCAGAGCTACAGTCAATCTCTTTAGCTCCAGAAAACTCTTCGCAGGCTGGTTCATCTCATGAACCTTCAGCTATAGGGAAGCATAGGCAATGACTCTCCTTTGCTGTATGAGGAAACAACCCAATCCCTAAAGTGAGACATCACTATAAATGACAAAGTTACTTTCCTCAGTAGGTAAAGAAAGAATCAGAGCTATAGTCAATCTCTTTAGCTCCAGAAAACTCTTCGCATGCGTTTGTCCACACAAATTTCACTAACTTCCTAGTGAGGCTAGTAAGTGGCAATGAGATGGTGGAGAAACCCTCAATGAATCATCGATAATTGACGCGAATCCGGTCAACTCGTTGATAATAGAGAGCGGTCCAACACAGGTTTCTGTTGGTTCAGGGTTGATTGGTCATGATCGGCTCGATCGTGGATGTGTTTTAAAGTTGACCAGTCTTTCCGGAGCATGCTCGATGTGCGAGGAGACCTCTCGGACGTTCATGCCGAGCTCAGCTCGAAGATGGGTCGGATTGGCTTTGGTCGCAGCCAAGCACGGCCGCACGGTCTGCCCGTGCTCAACCTATTTTTAATTCCGTCCGCGAGGCAGCAAAGAACACGGTCTGTCCGTGTCTAGCCGTGCCCACAGGCACACTCTTGCGGGGCGTCGAATTTTAGGAGATTTTATGAATTTTTATTTTAATTTCCTTGTTTTGCTCGTCCGCTATTTAAAGTGATTTAGAAACCCTATTGTAAACAGATTATGATGATTTTGAGTTTTGAGAGAGAGGATTCTCTTCTTTTAGTTCCTTCGTGAACGAAGGATATCAACGGAGCGTTCCTCCGTTGAGATCACCCGGACTTATCAGTCGAGCTGCTGCTCTCGATTGTGGCGTCTTTAATTCCTGCGTTCGCTTCTTCGTGGTTGTCGTCGGGTCACGGATTCAATTCCACGGTTCGCGTCACAATCGAGATTGTCGGGTCACGGATCCATCAGGTTTAAGCCGAAGTAGTTCCTTCGCATAGTCGATTCCGGTTCGAGTTCCGTCACGGGTTGTCGAGGTTCGTTAGGATCGTATCAGTTGATATCAAAGCCAAATTCGGTATCAAGCCTCTATCCTTTCTATCTTTTATTCTTGTTTCCTTCGTTGTTTTCGAGTCCTTGAATTCTATCGTGTCATCGTTGCTTTCGTTTCCTTGTGTTTTTTATTTTCATCGAGTTTTCTTGAATTCTCGTGGAGTCAAAAAAAAAATCTGATCTTTGTCCGTTAGGGTTTTGAGTCGTCGTTGCTTCGTCATCAAACATTAAAAAAAAAAATTTGTTTTCTGTCGAGTCATAAACCCTAGAAATTATGGTTTGCTTCTTTTGAGTCCTCTGACGTCGAGTTTAAAAAAAATCAAAAAAAAAGACGGACTGTTAAACCCTAAACAAAAAAAAGAAAGATTTGTGGCTAGGGTTTCGAGTGGTTGGGTTCTTGGATTTGGATTTGAAAAAAAAAGTCGATTGAATCTTTTGGGTTTGCTTGGTGAGCCTTTATTGTTTGGTGTTTGGAATCATCACGTTTAGCAAAAGCCAAAAATCTACAAAGTGGAAAAGGCGGCAGAAAATAATTAAAAAAAAGGGGAAGTCGTCGTTTGAATAAAAATAAGGAGCTTGGAAGTTGCAAAAAAAAAAAAAAACCACGCCCAAAAAAAAGTGGTGGGGGGCAAACAAAAACAATTGATGAGATTTGTGAAGGGTTTGTGAACTAGGCTTTTTGGTTGGCGGACGTTGGGGTTGGAATTCTACGGACAAAAAAAAAAATTCAAAGGTTGACCGAGAGGTTAAAAAAAAGTGGCGACAGTTTTACACACACAAAAAAGGTGTAAAAGTCGCGAACCTTAGAAATTTTTCGGAATTATTATACTAGACTTTGGAATCCTTTGGTCCTAGTCATCTTGTTTAGTCCTTACATTGTTTAAATTCGCTCTTGCTATCTGTCATTCTATTGATCTTTTCCATTTTTGTCATGTTCCTGCTTGTTGGTTTGTTGTTGATCCGACTTTGTGAATTGTCTTCGTTGAGTCTTACGTTCTAAAGGACCGTTTGAGAGAATTTCTAAGTGGAAAAAGGTAAGAGTATGTAAGCGCATAAGAGGGTAAAAGTCTTTTGAGTGTAAACACACGAGTGAAACATATTTGTGAGGAATTATCTATTCTAACTAAATTAGATGGCAGCAGAACGAAACAATCGGGAGAAGTTTTATACGCGATGTTATATTCGAGATAAGGTGTGCAGTGTGAATATTAATAGTGGGAGTTGTGCCAATATTGTTAGCTCAGTGACGGTGAAGAAGTTAGGACTACCTACTTTAGTTCATCCGAGACCTTATAAGTTCCAATGACTAATTGATCGTAGATAAGTTTTGGTGAGTAAACAAGTGTCTGTGCCATTTAAAATAGGGAATTATGAGGATCAGGTGCTTTGTGATATTGTCCCTATCAAGACGAGTCATTTGTTGTTGGAACGCCCGTGGCAGTTTGTCAGTTTGACAGACCGACGGGTGAAGTATAATTACCTCAACAATAAATACTCTTTTATGTTTAATAATCAACTGATCACTCTTACGCCATTGACTCCTGAGGAAGTTCGGAAAGATCAAATGTATTTGAAAATAGAACGAAAAGAAAAAAGAAAGGATTGAGAAAAAAAAAATTAGAGAGCAAAAAGGAAAAAGAGAGAAAAGTTGAGGCAAAAGAGAGAAAAAAAAAGGCAAATATATGCTCGTCTAGTGTGAAAAAATCAGAGGGAAGTGAAAAGAAAAGAGAGATGAGTGATGAAAAAGTCGATATTGTGAAGACATATTTAATATTTGATGCTAACAATCTTGACCCTACTTTGTCTAATTGTGTTGATTCTTCCTTGCTGGAATTTGATGGTGTTCACCCGGAGGGAAAGGAGCCACATAGTGGGAATGTTGCCGGTAATCAGGTGAATATTTGTGTCATTCCACTTGTACCCGCTCCTACTGAGGATGAGGCAAGGACGTTAAGTGTTGATTGTCCAGTTGACCCTTTGGTAAGTAATCGTCAATCTATTTCTAACTTGGATAAAATGCTTCTTGACTTGTATAAATATTATTCGCTTCCAAGGGCTAATTTTAGAGTTGACTTTATATCGGATTGTGCGTTTGTTACGAAACCTGATTTATTTCAGTTACTATTTGATGATCCGTTTTATGTTGACATGTCTTCATTCTCAGACTTTATTGATATGCAGGCTACCCTAGCTAGTACGAATATTGGTTGCAGGACGGGTGTCGAGCAGGAGCCTACGTGCATTTCCTTTTACATTTATTTTCTTTGCCCCGACACTTTTCAATTTATTAATGCTAGAGTTTCTGGGTTGCTTGTCCTCCCCCAGGGGTGATGAAGCTGTTTTAGTTTTTGGTTTAGGCGTGTCCTGTTCATTCTATAACGCATATCTATTTGTTTGGTTTCGTTTGGTTTTTGATCCCAGTGGTCGAGGTTTGGATTTTTCTATTTTTGTTTCGTGGTTTTCGCTGTCGTTTTTGTTTCGTCTACGCTAGTTTCTTATTGTTCTGCTTTATCGTTTTAGGGTTGTTCTATCGTCGTGTGTTAGTTCGTTTCCATGCGGTCGGTTGGTCTTTAGTGTCGTGTTTGGCATTATTTTATTTGTGTGTTATCTTTCGTTTTGCTGATTCACGTCCGTTTGTTTCAGGTGTTGTTCCACATTTGAGGTTGGTTCGAGGTTGACTCGTGATCGGCTCGGTCGTGGATGTGTTTTGAAGTTGATCAGTCTTCCGGAGCATGCCTGATGTGTGAGGAGACCTCCCGGACGTTCGTGTCAAGCTCAACTCGAAGATAGGTCGGAATGGCTTCGGTCGCAGCCAAGCACGGTCGCACGGTCTGCCCGTGCTCGACCTGTTTTTAATTTCGTCCGCGAGGCAACAAAGAACACAGCTTGTCCGTGTCTGGCCGTGTGTCAAATTTTAGGAGATTTTATAACTTTTTATTTTAATTTCCTTGTTTTGCTCGTCCGCTATTTAAAATGATTTAGAAACCCTATTGTAAACAGATTATGATGATTTTGAGTTTTGAGAGAGAGGATTCTCTTCTTTCAGTTCCCTCGTGAACGAAGGATCTCAACGAAGTATTCCTCCGTCGAGATCACCCGGACTTATCAGTCGAGTTGTCGCTCTCAACTATAGCGTCTTTAATTCCTACATTCGCTTCATCGTAGTTGTCGTTTGGGTCACGGATTCAATTCCACTGTTCGTGTCACAATCGGGGTTGTCGCGTCACGGATCCATCAGATTTGAGCCGAAGGAATTCCTTGGCGTAGTCGATTCCGGTTCGGGTTTCGTCGCAAATTTTTGGGGTTCGGCAGGATCGTATCAGTAATAACCTGTCAAACTGCGGATCTCCGACACAGTCGTGGGTCTTGACCAATTCTTTAATGCTCAACCTTCCTCCTATCCACAAAAACACTATCCTTGTCAATCACATGACGAAGGAAGAAAATACTGAGGTGTAGATGATACGATACAACTCAAACTCGACTCGTAATTCGGTTCGAAAAAAGCTCGAAAAGCTCAACTCGAGTGGAGCTCGAGCTCGACTTCTAAAAGCTAGAACTCGGTAAAAAAGCTCGTTAGCCTACCAAGCTGAACGAGCTAACGAGTTTTTTTTTTTTTTACTTTTTTATAATTTTATATAATTAAATAGTACACTTTAGTATCTAAAATTTTATCCAAATATTATAAAAAGTAAAAATATATTAAAAAAAACTACAGTAAAATCTGAGTTCGAGCTCGATATAGTGCTTGTCGAGCCTATCAAGCCGAGTGTCAACCTTGTCTCTATGAGCTCGTCAAGTTCGAGGTCCAACTCGAGCTCGGGCTCGTTAAAATCAAACAAGTTTAACTCGTTTATAAAAATATTCGGCTCAACTCGGCTCGTTTACACCCCTCAAATACTATCAAGTCAGAACTTGCACTTCTTAAACTTAGCCTAAAGTTGCTTCTCCCTCGAGGTCTGCAATGTCAGTCTCAAGTGCTCAGCTTGATCCTCTCTACTCTTAGAATAGATAAATACATCGCCTATAAACACCACGATGAAATAGTCCAACTGTCCAAGTAGGGCTTAAACACCCTATGCAATGTATCATGTTCATAAAGACGGTAGGAGCATTAGTCAAACCAAAACCGCATCAAATCATAATTTTTTATGGTGCATTAAACACTTTTAGCAAAACCGCATCATCCAACTACTTCACCCTCCTCCCACCGCCCTCTCCAATCCCTCCTACCATAGTCGCTGCCTTAGGTACAATGTCACCACAGTAGACCTCTCTATCACTTGATCTCCATCCATCAGCAAGATTGACGGCTAAAACACTGTTGCTCAGGCACACCATGAAATATATATATATAAACTCAAACATGGGGAAACAATCCTATGAGAACTTTTTTGAGAACCATTTTTAAAATGAAAACTTCTAAATTTCGATAGTCTAATCCCCTAACGGTCAATATTATATCAATATCTTTTATCTTAGTGTTTCCTTATTTGTTTATTAAATCTTGGCCTTTAGTGGGAATCAAACAACTAAAGGCTAAAGTTCTCATTTAAAAAGCTATTTTTAAATAAGTAGAAATTCTTACAATATAAATCGGTTTTAAACTGAGAATTTTGGTACTCATCTGTTATGGAAAAAAGTGATCGAGTGAAGGTTGCGTAGGAAAATTGGAGTAGCTAAAAATCAATTTAGGTTCATGCCAAAACGTTCTACTATGAAGGCCATTCATCTTAATGGTTGTGAAGTTTAGGGGAAAAAAAAGCAGATTTGTACTTAGTTTTCATCGATCTTAAGAAGACATACAATAAGATGACGAGAGAAGGGGTTTGGTGGATGTTACAGAAGAAGGGAACGAGTAAGAAATATATCGATATTATTAAGAATATGTATACCGGAGCGACGACGTGTGTCAGGATAGCTAAAGGGCTCATTCGCGATTTTCCAGTTACGGTTGGAGTGCACTAGGAGTTGGACATTGAGCCCATATTTATTCGTGGCAATTTTAGACGATCTCACGGGAGATGTGGTCAAAAACGTACCCTAGTGTATGTTTTTTATGGATGATATTGTATTGATGGATAAGACTAGAGAAGGGGTAAAAGATAAGCTGTGAAGGTGGGCAGTGATAACTTTTGAGTCATGATGCATGCAAAATAAAACTTGCACAACATCATCTACACTATTTATTTTACTATTGAACCCCACTCATCAACCTTTATTTACAATCTCAAAAAAAATCAACGGTTGTGATTCTGCACAACAATACACAACCATTTTTTCGCTAGTCAACCCCCTTTCTAGATTAAAAGAGACAGGTTACTTCTTTAAGATTCCTTCAGTTATTCTTTAAGTTTCCTTGTTTATGATCAGTGATTCAATGTTCAGAAAGTCATCCAACATTTAAACGTACTAGGTAGAAAAAAGAATACAAAATAGCAGCAGAGGAGACAGGATGAAACTTGTCAATGCAGAAAATTTGTCAAGCCATACCTGTGGGATCACAATAGCAAGATTCAGCACACCCATTGATAAGCCTGCATAGTAAAACCAGCAGATTGCTGAGACATGCTTCATTTTTATTGTAAGAAGGTCAAGTAACTAACAGGACCCTACCTTGACCAAGCCCCAAAGATTCAATTCTTGCAGAAACCATGGCATACGGGATACTATAAGTGATCTGAAATAAAAATTATCATAGAATCAATTAATGGGATCAGGAATGGTTGTAAAAAAGCTCAATCAGAAATAATCCTGATAAGAAATCTAGGTAAACAACATTCTACAACCTCTCCGCTATGGAATAACTAAACACAATCAAATTCAGGTAGAAATCTGGATATAGTATACATGCCCATGGACCAGCACACAAACACAACCATGATTCACCATGGGAAAACTGAACTTATATATTATCAAATTCAAGTTCAAATTTGGAAGAAGTACACAAGTGACACAAGCAGATCCACAGCAAACTTCAAACATTAGGAGCGTTTATGCTTCTCCTTTACTTCCTAGGAGAGTTTATGTATTGGGGAAAAAACAAGGATCATGTAGCATACATATATACTCTTATGGACATCCATAGACATGATAACAGCAAAAAGCTTCATGAAGCCTTTTCCGGAGACTCGGATAATGTGTTTAGTTCCAGAGGAAACCAATGAAGCGAACAATAAAGACTAAATGGCGAAAAGTGTTCTTTAGCACAATCCCCACTCTCACAATATTATTTACACATCATAATTTGACCAAAGGCTTAGAAGGCATATTGGTGAGTCAAGCTGCATGTGTACATTGTACAAAAAACAACTCATCTAAAGATGTCTCTAAGTGATAATGTGCAAAACTAACCCAGACATTTCACTGCTATCTTTTTCCCTTTTCCATTTTTTTTATTGTTGTTGTTGTTTGGTGGGGGGGGGGGGGGGGGGGTTACACTTGCGTCATTGGCAAAAAAAATGCCACAAACA
>JAOWBR010183337.1:0-10571 GCA_028571145.1 Dionaea muscipula | reverse complement strand
TACTACCGTACGATTTAAAAAACCCAAAAAAAAAAAAAAAAAAAAAGCAATTTAGTCCACATGACGCCTGAGACAGGGGTGTGCCTGCCCGGGGGTGTGCGTGGAGCACCTCTCTAGTAAAAAGACTTATAAAGAAAGAGAAATATTGAGCAATTTATACATGATCTATCTAAATAGTGGTCTTTATACAATAAGTTTAAGTACACACGATGCATAAAATTATAAAGAAAGAGAAATATATGTGAAGCAATTTTTACATGATCTATTTAAATAGTGATCTTTATAATCTCATAAGTTTAAGTAACATGATGAATAACGTTTTCAATGATTATTGACATTGATATGATATCCTCCCCAAAGCAATTTGATAATTGTTTAATCACATTGATATTTGATATAAAATCTTCAATAACTTTTATATTTACCTTTTGAAAAATAAAGTAACTGCTTATTATTTTGTTGATTTTTATTACTATTTTGATAATTTTTTTCTTTTATGAAAACTACAATTTCATGTGACTATAAATCCTTCTTTTTTCCTCCTTTCCTTTTCTTTTTTTTTTTCCTTACTATACTATTCTGTTTCAAGAGAAAAAAGTTCAGAAACAATGACATTATGAACAAAATTTGACTTATGGCTACCAAATCCCAAAAAGGAAAAAGAAAAGAGAGAGAGAGAGAGACTTTATGGGTGAACTTAAAGTTTCGAAACATAGGACAGAGAGTAGATTTCGGCTACCAACGTAATTTGACATAGGACAGAGAATAGATTTCGGCTACCAACCTTATTTGCTTATACAGCCTATGTTAGCAGTCACACAAGTCGGTATTTACAGATTTGACATTGAAACTATAAGTGCAGAATTGGAAAGGCTGAATATAGGAAGAGTTAAAAGAACAACAGTGTATGTGTTTAACGTCAGAAATTGAAAAGTGCGTCTTGAAATCAAGTCAGCCACAGTTGGGAAGAAAGAGCCAAGCTGAGGAGCTTGAAATGCTCAACAGAATTTAGATTTCTACCCTATTCACTCATCTGCTCAATGCACCGGGGGCACATGTGAGTAAGTTCCTAGGGGTGAAATGCTGAGAGTCGAGACAACATCCACACAGTAACCGCTACAACAACAACAGTTATTGTAACATGCCATAAGAATATAGAACAAGTAAAAGTCTACAAGTCTTTCTACTCAGATTGCACAGCAATCAATAACAGGCCCAGCAAAATGAAATAAATGAATATCTGGTTTGCATCAAGAGTGCACTATCGGACAAAAAAAGTGTGTAAGAATTGTAATTCACTGTATTGTATAATTGATCTATTACTTCACACTTCGAAGTTCAGGAAACTTTTTTTGATCAACATGTAACAAGTTATTATATAACACAGCTACATCAAAATTTAAACAAACAAAAATGAGATCTAAAATTCAATCTTCGTTTGAAATAAAGAATAGTCGGCCTCATTCTAGTTCAAGAAACTATTTTAAAATGTTGAGGCACGGCGCTCAAAAAATTCTGTGTGTGTTGTGAATGAACAGCTTTCAGTAGGACAAAGCTTTCCTCATCTGCAAGAGCCATAAGGCTAACTGCATTCCCAAAAAGCGAGCTTCCAGCAAGATCTGTTCAAACCAGACAATAATCCAACCCAAGACAGATCTCTTCTGTAACAGCTTTGCTTCAATCACCGCCTCAGATGAAACCTTTCCGATGATGATGAACGGCTCCAAGGAAGATCCTTGCAACTGCCAAGAGGTATTCTGTCAGTCATGTGAACTAGCAACACTACTTGAAACGATATCAGAAATTACAACCCAAGGAGCACATGGGTGTGTATGTTGGTGGGGGGGATTGGGATTGGGATTGGGGTAAAAAATAGAAAACAAAGGCATTTGCTTTTGCTGAAGCTATTTATTTCAAGTGGTCAAAAAGCAGAATTGGCATTATATAGTACATGATAAGACCAAAGACTCCAACCATATGGAGTCGAACAATGCATGCCACTAGAGTCGAACAATGCATCCACTACAACAGGTTAATTTGCTATACAATACACCCATATTATGTGCATATCCTATTTCATGCAGCACTAACTTCTGAGGCACCAAGAAGAAAAGATAACAAGTTTGAGCCCACGTTCAACAGAGTTTATTTCAATTTATCCGTATCCATAGATGTAGATTGGAGTTCCCAAGTTTGATTTTTGATGGGATCATATTGTTAGGAAAAAGCACATCACTAATGATGCTAACAACAATGTGTCGAACACATGACTAGCATGTAACTTGTTAAAGATGAGCACATGGCCATTAACATGTGCAGTGAGAGAGATAGCAGAGGAGTTACTCAACGGGTTCGCCATACTAATGCATGGGCGTAAATAATATTGAATGAGCAACCTAATGCCCCCATCAACGATTCAAAGGCATGTAACGTACCATCCATTGGACCAGGTAATGCTTCCTAACCAATGCTATATGAGTTGGATAGGTAGATGAAGGTAAAGCCTCTTACAATTCCCCATTTCCACACTACTTCCACACTCACTTCACTTGCATGCTTTCCCCCTCTCCTTCCAATACTAACTTAAGCGTTGGAGTGCGCTCTGAGAGACCACCATTGGGGCCATCCAACACTTTCTTTGAGGGTAAGAGGATCTCTCAAGGGGATAAAGCTTTGAATTTTCGAAAGAAAATATTGGAGACAGAGGTATGCCAATTAGACGATAAGGAAGATGTTAGTCTGACTTCGGACCGTATGGTCGCATGTGTAGAGAAGGTTTCCAAGGAAGTTCTCGATGAATCCCAAAGGGGAATAGTTGGCCATAAGGATGGTTGGTAGTAGGAGACAGAAGTCCAAGAAGCTATTAAGTTAAAAAAAAGAGAAGTTTCAGACATGACAATTGAGTAGGACAGATAGAGATCACACGGAATATAAGGCAGCTAAGAAGATGACCCGGGCAACAGTGGATGCCACAAAGTCAAATTTCTACGAAGGATTCTATACTAGGTTGGCCACGAGAGAAAGCGAGAAGGACGTGTACCGACTAGAGAGATTACGAGACAGACAATGTCGTGATGTGCACGATGTTAGATGTATTAAGAGGGAAAACAACTCCAATGAGGGGGGATATCAAGGTACGGTAAGGTGATTAATGAGGGTGAAACAAAGTTGAACGAGTTACGGGTGGAGGATGCAAAAAAGGAAAACACCCTGACATATGTTAGGCGTATTCAGGTGGTTGAGGTACAGAGCGCACTGAAGACAATGGATCGTAAGAAGACAGTTGAACCAGATGACGTACCGATTGAAGTTTAGAAGGCTTTGGGACAAGTTGGAGTTGAGTGGATGTGTGGGTTGTTTAACAGGATCCTCAACAGTATAATTATACATCTCAACAAGAATAAGGAGATGTGCAGAAATGTGCAAACTATAAAGGAATTAAGTTTATAAGTCATACTATGAAACTATAGGAAAAAGTGATCGAGCGAAGATTGCGAAGGGTGACCAGAGTAGCCACAAACTAGTTTGGGTTCACTTATTTCCTCATGATTAAGTTCCTAACTAGTAATGGAATAGGTAACGTGAAAGGAGAGCAAACAACTTCACGCTCTTAAGTGTCTGGTTGCCACCAAAGGTAAAGGTTTGAGCTCTGAGACTCTACCTGTTGATGTTCTAGATGCTAGAGAGAAGCTGCAAGAGGCTCATGGAAAGGATGGGGAGGAAGCTGAAACAGGTCCTCTCAACCCAAGAAATCTAACGAGGACAGTCATGATTGATAGTTTGTTCTTTTTCGAGGTGCAATATGGAAAGTTTCATGGGCTCATGGTGACTCAAAGAGGAATTGATATGAAATCCATTACTATTCACTCACAATCTCTTCCCACCCATCGATGATATAGGATTGGTGTAGGATAATTCAGTAGATAGGTGAAATATGAACAGGGCTGCTATGGATGAAATTAGAGGGAGAGGATTGAGAGAGTATAGATGAGGAGAAGGTGAATCGGGATTGAAGAAGAAGAAGAGAAGAAATTCTAGAGGAAGGAGAGCTATGCAGATAGATTGGAGCAGGGGAAATTCTGATTCAATTCATTCACATATGTCAGATTTACACCTTACAACCTATATATATAGGCAATTCAGCTTAATTAAGAAAATAAGAGAACATATAATTTACAAGGGATGACATTTGTCGCAAATCGGGAGGAATGACATCTTGTCTGGCAAAAGGGACACTTGTCTCACATCCAGAGGGGCGAGCGTAACAACCTCTGACATTTTGTTCTACAGCAACGTGTCATACTGTTGTGGTGTCCCTCTTCACAGACTATGCAGAATAACTCCAAGACTGTTCTTGGGCGACTGAGCCGAGCAACTAACCGGGGCAGTTTATCTCCAAAAGGCTTGCCCAGGATGATCGTCGTGCCCGATCGAGGGTAGTAAGGATATTGGTGACTAGGGCGACTGTTCTTCAAAAGCTCACCATAGTATCTGAATGGACTATACGCTCGTCCGGGCGATCAATACCCGACTGTCCATCACTCACCTAAGTGATTAATATTCTGCTCACCTTAGCCGTTAAATACGTTACTCGCCCTGATACCGTCCGCATTTATTCTACTTGCCCAGTTGCCTTACGACTATCATATTGTCCGTCATACGGTCTTATTATATTACAATTAGGGTATCCTAATCTCCCCACTCACTGACATCCTCGTCAAGCCTAATGGCCACTAAGGCTTTTCCGAATGGCCACTGAGGTTTGCCGATAGGGATAAAGCTTCAAATACACTAGGGGCCTATTTAATAAGTGAGTTAAAAGGTGAGATATGATTAATAATCCTATGTGTTTCCTAACTCATTGTTTAGTTGATAAAATAAACATGAGATTATTTATCCCCCTTTTTTATGGAATTAGTAATACCTGAGACTACTAGATATTACTAATCCTATCATAAGTCCCACTACGCCAATTACCTATTTTACCCACCCTCGTTTTTTACCCGTGAGACTTTTTATGCATGTTATAAAATAAAACATTTTTCCTTTGCTATATATTACAAAATAGAACGTTTTTCCTTCTTTCGTCATATTATTAAAAAGTACACATAAAAAAATCACCATATACAAAGGAGTCAAAA
The DNA here is from genome assembly GCA_028571145.1 of Dionaea muscipula. Classification (NCBI taxonomy): domain Eukaryota; kingdom Viridiplantae; phylum Streptophyta; class Magnoliopsida; order Caryophyllales; family Droseraceae; genus Dionaea; species Dionaea muscipula. The sequence continues at coordinate 5,430 of JAOWBR010183337.1, read as the reverse complement.
AATTATGGCAATTCCTAATCCTACACACTTATCAAACGAGACCTAGGTATCCTTCAAGGAATTCCTTTTCACTTCTCTTTTGCGCATATATCTTTTGTTTTTAGTTGTGCATAGGCCAAATTCTCCTGCAATCTGCAATTCAGCTCTTGCCTCTTCTCAATCATTTTCTCCATTGAATCTAAGGGGGGAGGTGGAATCATCGAGAACTCCCGATATTGGTGGTGCGTATCTATAGAGAGCCTTAAAAGGATACATCTTCAAGCCTTTATGGTAGTGTGTGTTGTACCACCACTCTGCCGCAGGTAGCTAAGTCTACTATTGTTTGGATCCTTGCAAACACATACATCTTCGGCACCGGTTAACCCTTTATGTTTGACCTATGAGACTGGGGGTGATATGTTGTGGACATATTCAGTTTCGTACCACTCAATCTGAATAACTCGTCCCAAAATAAGCTGATGAAGATTTGATCTCCGGCATAAATTAGAGTTGCGGGATAGCCATGAAGCTTTGCCACTTGATCCATAAAGACCTAGGCGACCTTTGGAGTAGTGAATAGATGGCTTAATGGAATCAAATGAGCATAATTTGTTAGCCAATCCACTACCATGAGGATACTGTCATAGCCATGGGATTAAGGTAAACCTTCAATGAAATCCAGGCTGACTGATCTCCAAGCTTGGTCGAAAATAGGAAGTGGTTACAGTAGGTCGGAGGGGTTGTATTGGTCACCTTGGCTCTTTGACATACTTCACATGACCTAATATAGCTCTCCACATCGCTCATAAACCCTTGCCAGTGGAAGCTCGCCCTAATCTTCTGGCATGTAGCCTCAATACCTGAATGGCCTCCTTGGGGCGTGTCATGATAGGTCTCAATGAGCCGTTGCCTTAGTCCCCCACGGGCATCTACATATAGCCTTTCTTTATAACGGAGCAGTCCACAGTTCAGGGTGTAAGGAGCCCGGGATAGTAGGTTAACTTCTATTGCTTCATGCTGTGAGACTTTTTGGTTTTTTGATATAGTTTTAGATTATAGCCCATTGTGAGTGGCCCATTGTGAGTGACCCAATAGACTAGGTATATACTTATGAGGAGGGCCTTCTTGTGTGAAAGATTTTTGAGGAAACTTGATGAAATACAAAACATGGTATTAAAGCCTTCTCTTGCACCAAAACCCTAGCTGCACTTCATCACCCACCATCACTAGTCCACCAACCACCACTAACCCAGCTTTGCCCAGAGGCCGACGCACCCAGGGGTAGGAGACCCACCAGTGGGCGATACTTCGATGATCGTACACTGCCCAGGAACAGCTACTGTCGTCGCAGATCTAGTAGATTGGAATCGTCTATGATGAGTTTCTTCCATTTTTGACCACCGAGGGTGGTATACGACACTGAGTCCCCAATGCTCTCTCACGTGCCGCCGATGGCCGCTGCGCACAGTGCTCACACTCCGCCCTTCACCACCTCAAGCACCAAAGAAGCTCTCTCCGGCCATGATTCTTCTCTCATTATGCTGCCCATTCTCTCTCTTTCCCTGCCTGCTGATTCTTGTTGGTTTATGCATTTCTCAAGCTTCTTTCGTTGAATGAGTTGTAGTTGGAGATTGTGAGCATTGATATGGCTTATGTTAGTAATGATGATGTTTCTTGCTAGTGTGTGAAGATCCTTGTCATTGTTCTCTAGTTTATGTGGTTGAGGAATTTGGCAGCTCCACCTCAAGACCAGTCGTCGATATAGCTTAGGTATGATCAGTCGACGCTATCCAAGTAACTGAATAAAGGAGTTGTCACTTTCTAAAATAGCAATGTCAGTCGCATCCTTCAATTGATGACGAATTCTCAAAAAGATCTACATCAAAAGTCAAGTCCTAAAAATGAGCGACTTATGATCCACTTAAGACAACTGCGGCAGATCTCAGTACAATAAAAGATACACCAGATCTTCCTCTCAAAACCAATTGAGCGACTGATGCTCAAAATAAGAGAAGTGTGCGCCATGTCCTTAGCAAACAAGAAACATGCGCCAGTTCTCAAGAGAAGAAATATGCGCCACAGATGTCATCATTCCTTCTCCGCCACTATTGCTGACTTTCAAGACTCTTTTCAGACTACTTTAACAATAAGCAGTCCACAAGAGACCACGGAGACAAGTACAAGAATGACACAATAAAGCAACAATTTGGATGATTCATTTGCCACCGACTAAGGAATAGTCTTGATCTTCACGCGCTTATCACCCATGTGGGTCTTATCTAGATTATTCCTGAACCTTCGAAAAAGTACTGATAAGTCATAATTCATCCTAACCCTACATCTGTCAATCGACCATTTGTATTTCTTCTAAAAGCAGTCGAAAATTAGATCAACAGTAGAGTATTTTATCTATAAATAGAGAGCTCAATATCCTTGTAGATGGTCGGCATATTTCACTTGTGCTAGACCTATAACAGTTATATTTTTCTTGACTTAGTGAAATTTCTTCTTTGCTTCAACTTTGTGTGATGTTCTTGAGTTCTTGCATCTGCATCCATCATTCCACATCGCCAATCTCCATCACGTGACTCAGTAGTAACTCACCACCCTTGCATAAACTAAAATCTGATCTTAATCAATTAATATCCATGTTAAGTTGCTAAAAAGGTTAAGATTTGGTTTAGGTTGCTAGTGTGAAATGTTATCACATAAGATCAAGTAGTGATTTAACCGATAATTCAAGCAAAGATGAGTAGGTGGTAAATCCATTCTCTTTGCCTATTTTAAACTTATCTAATTGGTTATTGCTTCTTTATCACTCGAGCCTATTGCAAGTTTACGGTCAAGTTCTTGACTCGTTCAAGTGCGACACCTCTTTAATCTCTCTTACTATCACTTGTTCTTCATTGTTAATCATTTATACGGTGCAGGTTAAGCTTTCATCTAAGCTGTCTTACTGTCGTTAACTCGATTCGTCGTGTTCGGTGTTCGTGAGGACCAGTATTAGGCGAAGCGCCAAAAAGTGAGCTACTTGTTCTTCATATTGTTAGCTAGAGTAGACTCTGTCGAATCTTTGACCAAGCTTCCTAACTGTCGTTAATTCAATTCGTTGTGTTCGGTGTTCGTTAGTATATTAAGTTGACTCTTAAGTATAGTTTGAGGGTGGACTTAGTCCTCAATACCCATATTTTATATAAGTTCAATTTAGTCATTTCTCTTCTCATAGTTGACAATAGAAGAAGGGTTTCACACCCCCTACTTTTGCGACAGCTAGTACCTAGAAGAGGTAAATATATTTGTCAGTATCACGAGGGAGAAGGGTCCGTAGTTGAGTGTGGACCAAACCTCATCTGCCGTGATTTTACATTAAACTGATGTGTGTCTGATTTTAAAAAGAACATCTATAGCCGCTACTTCGGTAGATAGACTAGAGACGGGGACTGATCCCTCTGTTGACTTGTGTTGTTAGCAGAGAGCTGTCGCTTATCCTTTCGTGATTTCCCTTACATTTCCTCCGTATCATTTCACCCCATCACCCTCGTTGCATTTTGTTTCATTAACTGTCGCGTCTTTGTGTTTCTTCTTTATCGGTCACTAGTTACTCCTTTGTAACCGGGCGCTGATTTGTGTGTTGTTTTACTTTGTGTTTTACCGCAAGTTTCACAACCCACCCATTTTACTTTTCTTTTCTCATTCTCATCATTTGTAGTACTATTATAGCGCCACCCAGACAAAACTCCACTAGAGACCTCTTTTCCCTGTGGGATTCGACCTTGGACTCGCTGCTTACTACCAGTTAGTATTGTCGCACAGCCCCAAGCTTCGTATTCGGACGTCTCTGCCCCGGTAAGCATTTCGGATACAATTCATTTGACCGTCCACCCCTCTCGTGCCTAAACGACCGCGAAAGGGGCGAGGTCAAGTTTTGGCGCCGTTGTCGGGGATTTGAGTTGTTCTAGTATTTTAGTCTTTTTAGGCGCTATTTTTAGACTCATTTCCCTTTATTTCGTGCGTCATTGTTTAAAGTCTTGTTATGTGCATGAGCGACGAGGAAAGTGACAAAGAGGAAGTGAATTTACCTTTGGGTCGAATTACTCGAAGTCGCTCTCTCGTAACCGCTCTCGCCTCCTAGAGCAGCAAGCCCTTTTAAAGGCCTCTGTTAACACCGAATCCTCTACTGTTAAAATAACAGAAGGTGTTAACACATAACTTGCGACAGCAAGTTCTGCTTTTGTCCCCTTCACACTCGAACTTGGTACCAGCGATCTCATCGTCCAGGTAGCGCGAGTCCCCATTGCACAAGATATGGTCGTTGCAAACACTCGTATATTAAAGGAATTGGCCCAAAGCAAGATGTCTATGCAGTCATTGTGCATAGATTACCCTGAAGCTGACACTGATTTTGAACTCAAGACGGGGGTAATTCACTTGCTACCGAAATTCCAAGGACTATCTGAGGACGACCCGTATACATTCCTCAGGGAATTTAACCAGGTCTGTTCCTCATATAAGATCCCAGGAGTCACGATAGATCAAGTGCTGTTACGGGCTTTTCCTTTTGCACTCACGGATGCCGCGAAGGATTGGCTATACTATCTTCTATTCGGGTCGATAACTAAGTGGGAAGATATGCAAGCATTGTTCCTGGAGAGATTCTTTCCAACATCACGTACTGCGATCGCTCGCAAGGAGATTGTGGGTGTTTCGCAGAACCCTGAAGAATCCCTGCATGATTACTGGGAGAGGCATAAGAAACTTTGTGCCATTTGTTCGAACCACCAACTGTCGGACGATCTCCTGGGGAGTTACTTCTATGAAGGTCTCAACCGTACGGACTGCTCTATAATAGATGCGGCCACTGGTGGAGCCTTTGTGGATAAGACTACTTCCCAGGCGAGAGCTCTTATTGCTAATATGGCAGCCAATACCCAACAATTTGGGGGTGCGGCAAGAGCTAATGACTTCTAGGAGAGTCAACGAGATAAGAGTAGGCTCGGACATGGAGAACCAACTCTCTGAGCTTACCGCCCTCGTAAGATAATTTGCTACTGGCAAACTATCGTCAATTCATAATGCCAAATCTTATAGCCTTTGTCTCGATATTGGTCACACCACGGAAGTTTGTCCATAGCCTTCATGCAACATTGAAGAGCTAAACTCTGTGGGCTGGTATGGGTTTCGAGGGTAATCTCGGAACCCGGTGACTAGTAATGGCGGGCACTCCTATAACCCTTATGGGAGTATGCCTAGCCAGAATCAAAACTTCAATAGTGGGAACCATAATCAATGTGGTAATTCATCATCGAATCGTCAGCTTCAACAACTTGACAACCAACGACAGTAACTTCCTGAAACTGGCGCATCTTTGGAGGAGTTGGTGAAGTCAATGGCTGAAAGTACTTCGCGGTTCCAACTGGATACTATCCAGTTCCACAAGGAACAGCGTGCTTT
>JAOWBR010183315.1:0-10571 GCA_028571145.1 Dionaea muscipula | reverse complement strand
AAGGAAGCCCGCCTCCTTCGCCCTAGACTCGAAGGTAGGGTCACGAACCATCCTCATGGCCCAATTGGAGAAGTTCTTGTCCATATGAGGCCAATTACGTGGCGACCTCATATTGAGAATAGCATCAATGGAGATGGAGGCGTCAGAAAGAGTAGTGGGAAGGAAAACGGAAATATGGGAGTATCTGATCTCGGACGCCAGGGTCGGGTCCACGACGGCCGGACCAAGGCACATATTGCCGGAAGGGAAGGTGGCGACGCCGTCAGAGGCAATGGCAGTGGCATTCAGAGCTTCGAGGTAGTCGGAAAAGGTCGCCATGGATGAGAGCTTCGAATCGCCGAGGTTTTCTGCAACTTTGGGATTCGGAGGGTTTATGAAATCCAGGAATCGTAAAAAGAAGAAATAATGACGGATGCGGGGTTTATATAGCCGAGGGTGAAGCTTAAACGCCTAGGGCTGACGTCATGATTTTGGCGGGATCATCATTACTTTTTACCTCGAAGACAGCGCGGCCGACGATTACCCTGATTAATGTCCCATCAATCGTCACATCTGCCCCTTCGCGTTCATTTTTTAGACTAAGTGCGGCGTATCAAATTCATTGATACGCCGCCCTGGGGGGTAATGTTGACACCAGGGCGTTGGGCGCGCGAAGGGGCAGGGCGAAGAGCCCCAGGACGAGCACGGTTCTGGGCATCCTTTGAATGATAAAACAGAAGGACATTAGGCCGATTAGGGCGTAGAGGTAAGAAGGTGAGCCGTACCTCAAAGCACGGCCCACGATGAGAACGTGGGATGGAAATGGCCACGAATTTGGGCGCTATGGATAACGGTTGGGTAACTGACCACGACTAAGGACGCAGGACGGGCTGGAGGACATGGGTCTCACAGACACGTCAAGGGCACGATCGGAGGCAGTTCCTCCACGATCTAGTCATGGGTAGTTAGGGAACTGACAATGTAACCGTCTTAGGGGATAGTATAAATACAGTCAGACCCCGACGCTGTAAAGGCATCATCAAGGACATCAATCAAATTTATCTTTTACTGAATTTACTGTCTCTTTTACTATCAGTAGCCATTAGCATAGTTTAGTGTAGAAACCGAACCCATTTTGGTTACCCGGTATAGAGCGGATTCCTCCTCCGGAACCCGATTCCGGCGATCGCAGGAGCGTGACTAGCCAATAACCTTCGGTAACGTCAACAATATTTGATTTCCTTCCGCATGATTTGGTTTTTGATTGGTTTAATTTCACCCTTTAGGCTTCAATGACCCGCGGTTCACCCACGGGTTATCGCCGGTAGCACCCAGTTTTGGGTGTTACACTGTTGTTTCCCTTCATTGAGGTCAACTCATTCTTAAGTGTGGTGATTTCCTCATTCTTCTCCTCGAGGATTCCATCAACAGCCTGGTATCTGCCTTTGAAAGTGGCTGCCTCATCAACTACTTTCTATAGCTTCTCCTCCCAAGCCCGCAGCTTGTTCTTATTTAACTTTGCCACCTCAGTGGCTGACTTCTCTTTGGCTTCTGCTGCCTCAGCCCTATCAAGTGCACTCTTTATTGAACTCCCATATGATTTCTTCAAGGTAGAGAATTCCTTGCCGTAACCTTCAATGAATTTCTCCTTTTCTTCAAGCCAGCGGGACATCTCTCCCCACAAAATTGGAGCCTACAAGCACCACACTACATTTGAATATCTGAAATGACTATGATGAATCACATCAAGATAAGAAAATAGGGTGGTACCTGGATGACAACCTGTATCATCTATGCAGAAAGGGCATCGTCATGGAGGTCTCGGAGAATATCTTTATTAGTAGCTGCTTGCAGCATGCTGTGGTGGCTAAGGAGTCATCACAGGGGGAAGTAACATGTGGAGTGAAGACCAGCAGGGACAGGAAGCCTCAGTGCCAACTCAAGCCTCAGTGCCCACTCCAGCCTCCGTGCCCACTCAAGCCTCAGTGCCTCTTTCATCTTCTTATCAGTAACTGCTTGCAGCATGCTGTGGTGGCCAAAGAGTCTCCACGGAGGGAAGTAATATGTGGAGTGAAGACCAGCAGGGCCAGAAATTTGTGGCGGCAAAGTTGGAAGCTGTGACGTCAGCTTGGTTTTCTCTGTACCCTCCACCACTTTCTTCCCCTTGTCCTTCTTCTTTTCCTTAATAACCTTCTCCACCACATAGGGACTGCACTTCTTGTTCCTCTACCCTCGCCACCACTCCACCCTTGTTAGTTTCTTTCGCAGTCGCCGCCGCCGTACCCTTTCTCAACCTTCTCTTATTTCCGGGAGACGATGCAACATCCTTTGACACCTTGCTGGTCATCACCGTAGGATTTTCATCTGACACTTCAATTTGATTCAAGGCATCAAGATAGTTATTTAAAGGAGCATCATCTATAAGGCTTAGAATGCCAGGGAGATTTGACTCACTAGCTTTTTAGGCATCCTTTACAATCTCATGCTCCCGTCCCACAGTGAAGTCAATGATCTCCTCCTCATCACCCTTGGCCTTCACAGAACTTTGAGTTCGAGTTCTTTTCTGCCTAACAAGAGGTGTTGACTCAGAACTCTCTTCCACGCCTTGTGGTAATGGATTTGCTGGTGGCGTTGGATTTTTCTCTTGGGGAGGGGAAGATGATCTCAGTTGCATTCTTTGGGGAGAAGAAGAAGTCCCCACTCTCTCCATCACGACCTCAGGAGTAGACTCAGAATCAGTAGCATCCTTCCTAAGGATTTCTTCCTTCTCTTTCTTAGATGTGGTGCTATACAAAGCATGGACCTTTCTGAATATAGCCGCCATTCCTTAAAAAAAAAAAAAAAAAAAACCAGAATCATCTTAATCAGAAACACATCATTTCATTTAAGGCTAAAACTTTCAAGCACATTCATACTAGGATGTGGACGTGATGCAATGCCACATTCCTCCAGATTGCTCTGGGTAACCACGTTACTCCACGGTGCTAAAGATTTCTTCCCTTCTCTTTTTAACAGTTCCAAGTGAGCCCACTCTTCTACATTCAAGTAAGACTTCAGGGCCATCTGGGGTTCCAAACTCACTTCCTGTTGCTGTGTGCTTATGCCTCACTGAGATGAGGACACAAACACTAACTTTACTTTCTAGTTCTTTACGTTGCTCCTCGAGTTTACAATGCCATATTTCACACTGTTCTTTCCTCTCACCTTCAATCCAAAAGAATAATACCCTGTCGACTCTTTATCATCTACAACTACTAACATGGTACACATGTAATACCAGACTTGCAGCGAGGGCTGTACATTAGCTCTGTTACACCTTATAATGTATGCAACAAGTTGGGTGTACGAATTTAGGGACAAATGCCCAGGGAGAAGTTTGTGAAGCTTTAGTACACGTTCGATGAACGAATGAAGGGGCAATCTTAGACCACCTCTGAGGGAATCAAAGTGAATCGCCATTGTACACTGAGTGTGCCTCTGAGATAAGCACATCAGATGAATTGAAGCCCATCGAACGAACAGCAAATCGTTCTCCCTCTATCTCTGATAATGGGTATAATAATCAAATTCGAATTTGAATCCGCCCTAACACTTAGCTTTTTACAGAACATGCAAGAAGATTGTCGAAGAGATGGAATTGAAAAGTTGAATTACCTACTCAAAGACGAGAACTCCGAAGTCACCGAATGCCTGCTCTGAAATCGCCCTCAAAATCGCCTGCTCTTTCTCGTCTCTTAGGGTTTCGAAGATAATGATTTACGCAAAGAGTCGAGAAGGTGATGGGACGTATTTAAGTAGGCGAGAGTGTAATTTGGAAGCTCAACGGACTTTGAGTCCACCATAATAACTTCAGGTGATATCTTTCCCTAACACTGTGTTTTTGTTAAAATGCGTCGGGGATGACGTCGTTTTCAGTTGGGGGGAGCCTAACACCATAGGCTTGTGGCCTCTACCACCACGACTTGTCGCCAAGAATCCTTCTTCCTGTGTGTGAGCCTTTTAAACTTTTTCGTTACTTTTTCATTTGATTTCCCTCATTCCTTCTGTTTTTAGCTATTTAGTCTCATGTTTTCATGATTGATAGCATTCCATCTATTTGCATATGTCTCTCTCTTGAGTTGTGATTACACCAGTTACACTTACGACCATGTCCAGGTTATGAAATAAAGGGTAGCTCACTTCACTTCCTCTATGGATGGTTAGTCCTACTAGCCATGTGAGAATTGAGCCTTCCATTTTTTGATTGAGTGCTTGATCTTCATCCTCCTCAATATTGATTAGCATATGATGAGTCCTTGCTTGCTATACATAATCTCAGTTTCAATTCTTGATTGAAGGTGGGAACAACATCTGAAGCACTAATTTAGCATGTTACTGTACTTAAGATTGCGCTATGGAAATGATGTTAGGAAATTCTTTGAATATTTGAGCCATAACCATCTTTCCCAAACACAATTTCCATTTAGACCCTACTCTATCCTGATTGGAGAATACTTGTTCTTGAATTAATCACAACTATACCAATACTAAAGTTAGGGGGAGTTGAAGGAGGTGGAAAGCATCCATGGCGTCTACAGTTCGCTGCCTTAATTACTAAAAATGACCCTGGAGCTCTGTGAAAAGAAAAAAAGTCGAGAAATCTAACAAGGGGTAAACAAAAGCCCCTATGAAGCAAGAAATCAAGATCCAATCCAGAAATTGGTATCCGAGGACGCACAAAAGTGCCTAACATATTAGATGGCGGCTAAAGACAAGAGCAATAGAGTCAAATCTCTGATCGCCACCACAGGTAAAAAAACTGGCAGGAGTTGACTCCATGAGACTAATTGGTGACATAAGGGGGAAGTGACATTTACCATGATCACACTATTCAGTTTAATGTGCCTAAATTACAATGAGATATCTGAACTAAGCCAAAAGCACATCACTACCCAACATTATAAGCTTTTAAAGACCTACTGATCTATGGCGCAATTATAAGTTGGTAAAAGACTATTACTTATTCTCATGCTTTAATATTCCTGTCTATGAGATTATACACATGATATGAGCGTCTTTGATAGAGTCATGGGGTGTGCGGAATACTAATTGTTCCTTTGCATAACTTCCACCGCACACCATAAGAGTGTTGTTGAACATCCATAGCCAAGTTTTCCAGAGAGTACAACAGAGAACACGACTTAGTGAGAGGACCCAACCTTCCTTTAGGGCTGTGAAGTGCTCACTGCCCAATGACATGGAGCTTACACCTCTGAAGATCGTAACACTGGTGTGCCACGTCGCTCTTGAGATTTTCATAAGCACTTTGGTTTGGTTTGCATTTTTTTCATATTTTCATTTACACCGAGTAGTTTTTGTTTCGTCCTTTCACTCGTGTTTTCACTGTCTCTCTCTCTCTGCGTTCTATTTTTACCTTTACTCGAGGACTGGCAAAGAGCTAAGTTGGGGATAATTGATGTAGCCGTGAAAGGGCTACATTATTTTACCTTTTACACTTGCTTAGTCTTCTGATTTCACCTTTTACTGCGTGATCTATGCCTCTTTTCCTTCCTTTTTAGGTGTTACATCGCTTTAGGGAGAAAAAGGCTGATTAACGTCATTTTATAGAGCAAAGAATTGAAAAGCAGCAAAACTTGGACCATGGCGTCATCCAAGACCAAAGAGGTTTCTCTGACGCCATTATTGCTTAAGATCATTAGAAACACCTTCTGAGATGGTCCTAAGTTGCTGTTAACCAGAGGAGATCTGAATCTCTCGAACCATCCATCTGCCGCCACAGGGCTGACAAGCATGATGAGTGCGCGAAAGTGCACTCTTCGCAGTCCTAGTATAGGTTAATTTATTCTACTAGCCACTGTAATATGTGTTTAATGTTATATATTTTATATAAGTTACCATAGTCCTTATTTACAATTTTTATATGCTATTTTGCAGGACTTATGGTAAGCGGTTCGGTCCAAAGCTCGAATGGACTTCGGTCAGCGCGTTAGCCACGGCCGGGTCGGAAAATATAAAGAAAATGGACTATGAATGCTGGACGACTAGGTGGCTAACGGATATGCATGGAATTGGATAAGTTCAAATTTTGCCGCGCCCAGTTTATGAAGAACACGATCGTGTTCGGTTAAACACAACCTTGTTGCCCGACATGACCATGTCATTGAGAGACACGACCGTGTCGAGGACTTGTCTCGAGTTCTTTATATGTAGAAGCCTCTGCAACGTACGACTTCTCTTCCACTTTTCGGCTAAACACGCTGCAGACTATCTGGAGACCTGAAGAGTGATGACAAGACGTTAAGAGCAAGACTGGCAGACGACGACAGTCATCCATCTACACCCGGCGGGATGAATATACCGAAGGGACGAGTTTTAACCAGATCTGCTCATCTGGTATTCTTTTAGGCACGATTTCTCAGTTGTATTTCTTTATGCCTTTGTTTCAATGTGTAATCGTTTGACGGATTGATGACATGTTAGTCGTTAGGGATTCAATTTGTGCAAAACTGTAACCTGATTGATTATTTTTCGTTGGTTAATTTATTTTTATCGTTCGTGACAAGTGGCTAAATTATGCGTTGGTGATAAATCTCTGAGATGACATATGCACTATCTGATATGTCATGCCATAAGCCACACTTAACAATTAATTGAACCAAACAAACAATCGACGATCGAACCCTAAAAAGCTATCTTTGAACGGGAATAAGCCGAAATTTATCTACTAACCTGAGCGCAACCTGGATACAGGCTTGCGCGTCAGCCCCATGATTTACATGAGACACGACCGTGTCCCGTACTGAAGAACACGGCCATGACTGTTAAGTCACGCCCACGTTCAGCTCCGATCTAAGAACACTGACTGCACGCTTGTTGTGGTTGAGTCGCTATTTTTAGCGACACTTATCCTTTACCATTTCGCAGTTTATTTATTATTTTAGGTGAATTAAAACCCACCTTCATCTATTTTTTCACTAGGATCAAATCAATTCAACTTAGGTGTTTATAACCGTCCCTGTGGATTCGACACTCGTACTCAACTGCTATCTTCCGGTAGTAGGTAATTACGTTTAATTTTAGTTGAAAGTTGACCGCTCGATGACGCGGATCACTTTTTGGCGCTGTTGCCGGGGATGGTTTTTTAAAAACTTGGGTTTAAATTGGTTTTGTTTCTAGTCATATCTTGTTTGAGTCTTATTATTTTTATTTGTTTAATTCTGTTTTATCCTATCGTTGTTCCTTGCGTCAGCTGTCCTGTTTAGTTTTGTTGTTTCTATCCTATCGTTCTAGTTTTTGAACCTTGCATACTTGGACGTCGTTCCCTTAGGCCTGAGCTTGTTGAAATCAATCACAACCTAGGGAGATGAACTAACAACCCACACACAAGAACAATGGCTGACCCTCCACCATAAATTCCGAACTGTTAAAATGGTCTTAATTGTTATACTTGTGCCTTTATTTTGATTTAAAATGTTATTTTGAGCCTTTATTCATTATTAAATTGATATAAATGTGATTATATTGATATTCTAGTGCATAGAGTAGATTTCGGGATTTTTACCCCAAAGGGGTAAAATGGTCATTTTGTGACCGAAGCTTCGGATTTCGACAATTTTGGTACCATTGCGACCGTCTTGGAAAATGGGGAATTTAGAGTACTAATTTGATGTGTTTGGAATGATTTAGAGACTTTATTTTAAAGTTGGTACAACTTTTGTTAAGAATTGTTAAGGATGAACTTAACTATGGTTAGTATGGCTTAACCATGGTTAAGGGAGGATGGAACTTAGGTTAATGTTCCTGCACTTTGAGGTAAGAGGGGTTGAATAACCAGCCCCTATTGTTGACTAAAGAGGATATGAGTTGAATGGCAAGTTGCCCACTTGCCATTCCACCTCATGCTAGCTTAGGAAAACTTAGCATTAGGGTTTGCTCCATTCAAATCTGATCCCTTATCAGTTTATAAAGAAAAGTAAGCAAAATCAGAAGGGGAAAGAGAGGAGACAGTCGTAGGAAGAGAAAGAAGAGAAAGGAAAAAGAAAGAAAGAGAAGAAGAAGAGAAGAAGAAGGAAGAAGAAGAGGAAACTCACCTAGCTTGATTATCTTGTGTGAGTTTAGGGGAGGCTTTTGGAAAGCTTAGGATTGCTTCAACTTGCTGATTTCAGGAGGTATAAATCCTCTCCTCATCTCCTTTGTGATTGTGTTGGCTTGGAGAACGTGAAATCAAGGAAAATTCCTGGTTTTATGCCTTATGTGATTTTTCACAAAGTGAAATAGAGAACTAGAGCTTGTGATGACTCAAGGATGCCTTTAACATGTTTAATGCTTGTTTTATGATGTGTTTGAGTTGGTAAATAAGCCTTAGCATGATGAACTTTGGTTTTGGATAATGAGAATAATGAAACTTAGAGTTTTTAAGCTCAAAGTGATTTTTGATGATATGAATTCATGAAATTGATGTTGGAGCAGCTCATGAAGGGTTCTTACATCTTGTTTTCATGTGTTGCGATGTGTCTAAGAGGTTAGAATGGAGTTTGGGTGAAGTTTACATGATTTCGTACATGGAAAATTGTTGCAAAATATTACAGCAGGAGTTAGGGACGTCTCCGGAGACGACGTCTTCGGTGACGTCCCCCACTGAAGGATTTGCAGAAATGGCCTGGAGAGGTCTCCAGAGACGTCTCCAACTGCAGGACAAAACTGTTTTGGTCTGTTTGACCATTTTTGGGTCCGAATTTGACAAAAGTTAGAACAAAAGTCGTAGATCTCGATGTGTACTGTAACCAGCGAGTTGGATCACCCCAATCGGACATCGTATGAGAAAGTTATGACTGTTTTACTAAAAGGTGTCGGGAAGGGAAATATCGCACCAAAGAAAGGTCCGTTGACCTTGGGGTTGCATTTTCCTGACCCCCGAGAGTTTGTGAGTGATATTTATCACCTTATACATGTTCCCTAGAGTATGTTTAAGGGTTATTAAAAGGGATTAAGGACTTATTTTAAGATTTTTACCCTTATATGGTATTTTAGCACTTAAGTGATGTGCTAATTATATCTTTGATCAGGACTTGATAATGAGCAACGGTAGGACTCGAGAGGGCTCCTTTGTATTGTTTTCAACTGTTATTAGGTAAGGGTAGGACAAGGACTTCCTCTTGGATTTCCTAATTGACTATTTGGTCCTTGTTTGAGATTTACATGGTTCTTTGGTTGTGATTATGCATTTCATTGTTTGTATGACTTGCTAGAGATTTCCTTGCCATTTCTGTTTACGAATGACAATTATAAGGCATGATGAGAAGTTTATATATTTTCTATTCCTTGTATCGGAATGATTGAGGTCAAAAGCAAAGCCTTTTCAAACAGGATGAATCACGTTTAGAAGAGTTCGGTCATGCCATTTGGTACATACGTTCTGATGAAATGTCAGGGTGTACGCAAGTGTCTGTGGTCGGAACTACGAGATGGAGTCTTAGCCTTGTATCGGCGAAAGCCTGCCATGTTCTCGTTCTCTTCTGTGATAAGAATTTAGGGGATCCCTTAGAATATAGTCTGTAAATAACATTTCCATACATGTTCTCATGCACTTGTGTGATAAGGAAATTGAGATGTATGATTGGTGTGCTTCTGTGCGAAGTGTTGAGCATGTGTTCATTCAGATTATATGTGGCATGCTAGAACAAAGGTGGTTTCAGGTATGTTTAGTTATTACATGATTTGTATGACTCTCATGACCTGGGTTGGGATTTGGGAATGGGGTGTTTACCTTCGGGTTGCATTACCATCGTACCCTTCACCCTTACTCAGTCATTGTATGTTGGCTGACGGTGCTACACCGATTTGATTTCAGGTTCACAGGATGGGACATAGCTGGACGCCGAGGAGGGACGACGTTACGCCTCTTAGGACTTTTCTTTTGCTTTTGAGTCAGACTTCCGCTGTTATGTTTAATGTTATACAGTCGCATACAGTTGAGATTTAATTCCACGAGGAATTTGGTTGTGTATCGAATATATGTATGATGCTTGAGTTATCTTGATGATATTTGTTATCGTTGACTTGACCCATAAGCTTCAATAACCCGTGGACCGGTTCCTCGGGTTATCGTTGGTTTCACCCCGACCGGGTTAGGGTGTTACATTACCCCTGCTTGTTTTGGCAGGTTTTGACCAGTGATTTGTAGATGAATGCGGCGGGGAGCGGTGTGAACTCATATGATATTTATTTCCGTACCGCTGCATGTTATTATGATACTCTGATTCAGTCTTAGACCTGAGGGTCAGTTTGGATGTTTGTTCCCCGTGGTGGGATTTGTAGTTGTATTTTAAAGTTTGATGCTTCCGCATAATGATTTGATTGTTTCTTTGTCTCGAGTTTATTCCATATTTGTTTCTTGATTCGTTTCCCTTTGGTTTCAATTGTTAGGATTTTATCCTAAAGACATGTAATAAAACAATATTTATTATGAATAAATGAGATTATTTTATGAAAATCAATTATGGCATTTCGCATGATATATATATTTGTATCATTTGTCCGATATTTTATTCTAGATGACTTGGTATGTAGAGTATAGCTTACATACAGAAGAC
>JAOWBR010183293.1:0-10573 GCA_028571145.1 Dionaea muscipula | reverse complement strand
CCCCACTGGATATCATCGGCAACTGGCAGTCCTCAACCGACTACCGCCAAAAGTTTCCTCTCTCTGCAGTGTCTCCCGGTCAACTCAACTCACATCAACCGATTGATCGTCACCACCAGGTCCACCACATCAGTACTATCGCTCTTCGCCACCTCCGGCTTCTGTCCACCCTCCGGATTATGTTCAATGGCCCCTCAGCCATGTCAATCGCCGGCTACAACCACCGCTGCCGCCGATTCTGAAACTCTCAGGCGCAATCGTATCCTCTCCAGTAAGCTCTACTTTGTTGTTCCTTCCTCCAAGGTGATCATCCGTGTCCAAAACATTTCTGTTTAATTTCTTTTTGATCTTCCATGCTATCTTAAAATTAGTGGCATGTTTGTTGTCTGATGCTGGCGTTCTGTTGTCTCGGTTCCGATAATTTATTCGACTGCATGCGATATTGCATTTCTTGGAGTTGAGAAATTGTAAGCCCTATCAATTTTTCGATTTCATTGAGTTTCGAAGTTTGCTGTGTTTTGCTATACGATTGTGGATAATTGATTTTCTAAATTCTGAGCCTAGTTATTTAAGTCGTGCTGTTTGTTTTTCATTATTGCATCTTTTTGTGGACCACATTTGCATTGAGCATTGAGCTCAACGATTTGGTATACTGTGTACTCTGTGTCAGATGAGGAATTAGGTGCAAATTATCCCCGTTTATGATTCTTTAGATATCAAGACGTGGTTTTGAAAACCAAATTACTTTGTGCACACCACTAAGGTGTGCACAATTTTGTTAGATAAATCGGTGGTATACTTTCCTTTTATCAAAACAGAAACGACAGCCGTTCAATAAAAAAATTTACAGTAATATACTATTTTTTTGTTTTGAAAATGGTGAAACGATAATATACTACCGTTTTTATTTTGAAAAAACAGTAGTAAACTACCGTTTTATCAAAAAAATATTAAAAAAAAGATAAAATCCAGACACACCCCTGTCAGAGGGGTGTGCCGGAAGCACCTCTCTTTGAAGAAAGGCAGTTCACTGCTATGATGGACAACTAGATTTCTATGGCATGCCAAAGTGCATAGTTTGAAGAAAACTGGAATGACTAATTTGCTATTGCTAGCATTTTAGATGCTGTTGAAAACAATGATGGAAGAAGTTGGAGTTTAGCACTCTAGTCCAATACTTGTGATGTATTTTGATAAACAAGTTGCAGTACTTACCTTTCTAGAACTCACTTGTTTCATGACCAAGCTTGGCATTCAGAGGTCGATTGTGTACAACAACAGCAACAAACAAAAATCTCCTTCCCACTAAATGGGGTCGACTACATAAATACGGCATTGCCAATCTCTATGCACCATATCGACCGTTAGGTCATCATAGAGCATGTCATGCCCTATGATTTCCTTCAAACTCTTCTTTTATCTTCCTCTTTCCTCTTCACATTTTCTTACTGGTGCATTACAAGGCCTACGTTTAAGTTTTAACATGTCCAAACCACCTAAAAGTTTGATTCTCTCTATCTTATCTTCTATAGAACCTACTCCAACTATATCTCTCCTGCACATCTACCTCAACATTTTCATCTCTGCTACTTTTATGTTCTGTATATGATCACACATCACTTAGGAACAATATGCTTCATATAATATTATGCGTCGAATAACTGTCCTATAAGCTTTTCATTTGAGTTTGATAGGTACTTTTGGATCATATAAACTACCGGAAACATCCTTTCATTTCATCCAACCAACTTTAATTCTATATGTGACATCTTCATGAATTCCCGTGCCATTCTGAATTGTGTATAAAAAAATCTCTTTTAAGTTAGTTTTCTATTCCAAATGCAAACTACCATCATCTCATTTTTGTCAAGAGTGAAACCACATCCCATATACCGAGTCTTTGTCCTACATAGTCTTAGACCCTTTTTTTTCCAAAGCTTCCTTCTGAACTTTTAACTTAGCATTAAAACAATATACAATATACTTCACAAGACCTGATCTTATACATGTGGAGTTAGTTCATCCATAACAAAAGTAAATAAGTAAGAAGTCGACGCTCAACTTTGCTGCAAGCTCACTTCTATCGAAAAAGATTCACTTTCACCCGATTGCTATTGCTAGCTTCCGATATAAGGTATGTGCCGAAAGCCTATCCTAAAAGCTTGTAACCTTGTAGCTCATGTTGCTAATGTTTGGAAAGAGCCCAACACAGCAAGTTCAAAATTTTGTCTTTGTAGGACATGTATTTCTCTTACTATGAAATTAATAAATGAAGTCGTTAATGGTGGGGTTACCATTATCCTTTTTGGAGTGATGAATCTTGTATTTGTTCCTAAGAAAATGAATTTGTTCATTTTTCGGGTCTCAAGAGGGTGTGGAAATAGATAAGAATTCTTGAATGGAAATGATATGTGCCCTTACAGACGTGGCAATCTCTCTCATAAGTACTTACTAATGACTCTCATGATGGCACCTTAGTAATTGCCTTGACAAGGTTTTTGCAATTCAGAAGCTTGATAATTAGTCTTGTGGATGTGTACACGGTAATTATAAATTGAATTTAATAACTGTAGGCACCCATTTGATTCTTCAAAATGGGGTCGCATATGTCAGTTCCTTATCTCAGCGGGCCTGCTGGACAAGAAAGACCTGGTTGAGCCTGTGGAAGCTTCAAAGGACGACCTCATAGTGGTGACCACATAAATTTTCAAGTTTTTATTTTCTGCTCCTCCTTTTGTTTTCATTTCCAGCATCTTGTTTATTCAATTGCAGAGTGTGTAAGAATTTACTGAATCATTTGAGTGTTTGCCCAGTTGCTTTGGTTATACTCTTGCATGTGTACTTATTAGGAGTATCTTGGTATTCTGCAGGTTCATTCTGAGAAGTACTTGACTGGTCTTAAAAGCAGTTTGAATGTTGCTACTATTATTGAGGTACATTTCTATTCTTAAGTAGTCCTCCAAGAGTCGTGTGTTCTTTTTTGATTCAACAATACATGCCCTTTAAGGTGTAGCTCTCCTACATACGGGTATTCTCTGTATACTTCAATTGTCAGACATTTAGCCTTGAAAAGAATAGGGGTTGTGGTTGTCATACTCATTGTATTTGTGGTAATGTCTAATTGAAGCGGGGCAGATGTTATAGAAGGTCTTCCACCCATTACGTCACATTAGGTTTTCTGTAGTGATCCCGATGGGATTGGACTCACTACTGCGGAAAAAAGTGGGTATGGATGGAAAATAGGTTTGGTGATTAAGTGGGTTTGGTTAAATGTGTATGAGAGAAATGGATGAAGATCTATGAAATTGGGGAAGAACTCAATCCAAATCAGATCAAGGAAGGGCTGGATCAATGAAGATGAGGAGATACTCACTTAAATCGGATTCATCAACTAAGTAACAGATAAAATCGAGAATGGCAGAGGAGCAAATCTCAACTCAACAATTCAGCGGTGGGGGAGATGAAGCTATTCTCAACTTCCAGTAAAGCTAAGGTGATCTCTTGCAATATGATTGAATTCAATATTTGGCAAAAGCTCCATAATAATTACAAGAGAGATCTATTTATAGGCTACAATAAGCATGTGCATACTAACAAATGTGGGTCCCATTCAATTACATGTAAAACAAACTTCTGACAAGTGGGGCCCAAGTATTCTTGAACATCCTTGGCAGTTGAATCTGCTGTCAACAATTGCCGCCTCTGTGATCCTGGGAAATACCACCTTCGTTATCCTTGGATATATGCCATCCTTGGGTTAACAACAATTTTCCGCCTTCACCGTATTAGCAAAACTTCTGCATTGGGTTTATTAGCCATTCCCGTCTTCACTATAATAGGCAATGCCGCCTACATCTTAATAAAGTATGCTGCCCTCGCTATTAAAAATATGCTGCCTTGCTATCCTAAGGATTGCCGCCTGCCTTGGATAGTCACATAAATGCCGCTTCCGTTATTCTAGAATACGCCGCCCTCGCAGGGATAGGAAATGCCGCCCTCGCAGGGATAGGAAATGCCCCCTTCGCTATGATCACTCCGTTTTTGCCACTTAAGGCTATGCCGCCTTCGTTGAAGTTATTACCGTTATCGACTAGGTTATTACAACTCCTCACTCCTTCAAATGTTTCTCGTCCTTAAGGAACAAAATTAGGGAACTGCTTCAAGATAAAGGCTTTATCTTCCCAAGTAGTAGACTTTGGTGCTAAGTTGGACCATTTTATGAGGAGTTGATCTACCTCTTGTCTCTTCCTTAAAACTGTTCTTCTGTCTAAGACGGACACTGGTTCCACCACCATCTGGCCATCTGATCCGACTAGAGGAGGTAGTGGTGAGGGCTTAGGTGTGAACCCATAACTCTTTCTTAACAAAGAGACATAAAAAGTTGGATGAATCAAGGAATCCACGACCAAGATCTTCTCCTCTATAGGAGGGACCGAAATATCGTGGCGAGAGCTTGAGGTTTCTCCTGAGGGCAACACTAGATTGCCGATAAGGATGGAGCTTGAGATATATAAGATCTTTGACTTCGAACACCCTTTTAGACCTCCTCTGTGTAGTATATTTCTATTTCCTCCCTTGAGCCAACCTTTAATTATTTTTAAGTTGCTCCGAGAGCCTTTTCCTTTCTTCCATAATATCTCGTAGTGCTGCCATCGGGGTCTCCATTGAATTCAATCCAAGCTTGAGGTAGTTCCCTCCCGTACAAGGCTTGAAAGGGAGTCAACTTAAGCCCGTTGTGGTAATGAGTATTGAACCACCACTCTGCTATCACCAAGTGCCTTACCCATTTCTTAGGAGTAGTGGCCACCCATATATCTCAGGTAATCCTCCAGACATCTATTAACTCTCTCAGTCTGGCCATCCTATTGTGGGTAATAAGCCAAACTCAAACAAAGTTTTGTGCCAACTAGTCGAAATAATTCTTGCCAAAACAAGGACGTGAATATCTAATCTCGGTTAGATACAATGGACTTTGGGAACCCATGAAGTCGGAAAATATTATCAAAGAAGACTTGAGCAATATGTGTGACGGTATAAGGATACTTAAGGCCAATGAAGTGAGAGAATTTACTAAGTCGGTCCACAACCCCCAAAAATACAAGTCTTGACCTCCGAGTTTAGAAGTCCTTCAATAAAATCTATAGAGATAGGTACCCATGCTGCTTCTGGTATAGGTAGAGATTGAAGAAGGCTAGGGTAGGTTGAGTGCTCTGCTTTGCATTCTTGACAAACAGTACAATTCTTGATGAACTCGCTTATATGTTGCTTCATGGATGACCAATAAAATAAGGACTTAGCCCTTTTCAATGTGTCTTTGATGCATGACTGCCTTCAGGAGAGGCGTGGAGTGAAGAAATTATTTTCTACCTCAAAGTTCTTGAGCCGCCTATGAAGATCTGGCCTTATATCGCAATAACCTGCCTTGGAAAGAGTAGGGTGATCCTTCTTCCGGCTCCACTATATTCGCCGCCCTCCTCTCTGCTAATACGGAGTCACCTTCATAAGAACCTTCTACTTCTTTGATCCAAGTTGGAACACAAATGGAAACTTGGCTTAATTATAAGCTTGCTGTAGAGTGTTAGGTGCCATCATTTTCAGCATAGGCCTAATCTCCTCCTTCAGGCCACTAACAAAGTTTGAAAATAAAATAAGCCCCATCTAAATGGGGATAAACTTGAAACAAGTCACTTTTTTTTCTTCAAAAATTTCAATGTAGCTCCACCTTACTCCATTGTCTCAGCTTGTTAAATTCTTATACCCGGTCATATCCAACCTTTTCTCCAAAACGTTCCAACACACTTCTTGAAAATTCAAGTTATCGCCCTAGATGGTAATCACCCTCCGCCATTGCAAAATATCATTTCTCCGCCTTCCCTTTCATGTGCAGCTAGCCATTTGAACCATCTCATCACCCGAAATGTTATACAACAGGAAATACTTCTCGTATTTTTTCACCCATGTCAGTGCTCCTTTTCCTTCTCCTTCGAAGATGGGAAAATCCATCTTAGGCATAGTGAAGTGCGGTAACGGGCATGGACGATAATTTTCATCATATTCACCTTCTTCATAATACCTCTATGGGTATGTATCTGGAAACGGGTTGGGTTGGTTAAAACGGTAAGGATGATTTTGGTTTTGTGGAGTATAGTTTATGTGAGGTTAATGATTATAATGGTTCTGGGTATGAGAATTGTGTGAGGCAGATGCTTCATACTGTTGGTTCTTGTGATGAGGACGGTTTTCCGGATAGGTCTCTAGATGGTTATGATGAATAGGTGAACGGTGAACTCTATACGGTTGATGCTTGCTTGTATGATTCGCGGGAGTATTCTCAACTAGAGTAATAAAAGGAGGCATGGGTCTAATCTTAAGGCCGTCGAGTCTATCCATTATCTTCTCTTAGTATTGACAACAGAGGGACAAAGATTACCTCTTGATCCCGCACATGGTTAGGACGAGATTTAATGGATCGAACTGAGGCAACATCACCATTGGATCGTACTGTCTTACCCTTGGTTGGATCTCGATGAATCATCTCTAACGGGTCTTCTCCTCCTCCAATAAGAAGCTGATCATTCCTTCTTTGGCTCCTCTTTCGCACCATTGACAAATTCCAAGTTGTTCTCATAGGTCTCCCTCGATCTAATTGTCTTATACCAAGTTGTAATGATCCCGATAAGATTGCAATCACTACTGCGAAAAAAGTGGGCATGGATGGAAAATGGTTTTGGTTATTAAGTGAGTTTCGTTAAATGACTATGAGAGAAATGGATGAAGATCAACAAAATTGGGGAAGAACTCAACCAAAATCAGATCAAGGAAGGGCTGGATCAACGAGATGAGGAGATACTCACTCAAATCCGATTCATCAACCAATAAAGTAACAGATAAAATCGAGAATGGTAGAGGAGCTAATCTCATCTCAATAATTCAGCGATGGGGGAGAAGGAGCTATTCTCAACTTCCAATAAAGCTGAGGAGATCTCTTACAATATGATTCAATTCAATATTTGGTAAAAGATTTATAATAATTACAAGAGAGACCTATTTATAGTCTACAATAAGCATGTGCATACTAACCAACGTGGGTCCCATTTAGTTACACGTAAAACAAACTTCTGACAAGTGGGGCCTAGGTATATTTGAACATTCCTGGTAGTTGGATCTGTCGTCAACAATTGTCGCCTCTGTGATCCTGGGAAATACTGCCTTTGTTATCCTTGGATATTAGCCATCCTTGGGTTAACAACAGTTTCCCGCCTCCGTCGTATTGGCAAAACTTCCGCCTTGGGTTTATTAGCCATTCCCGTCTTTACTATAATAGGCAATACCGCCTACGTTTTAATAAAGTATGCCGCCCTCGCTATTAAGAATATGCAGCCTTGCTATCCTAAGAATTGGCGCCCTCGTTATGAAAAGATACGCCGCCTTGGATAGTTAAAGAAATGCCGCTTCTGTTATTATAGAATATGCCGCCTCCGCAGAGATGGGAAATGCCGCCCTCGCCGGGATAAGAAATGTCGCCTTCATTATGATCACTCTGCCTTTGCCACTCAAGGCTATGCCGCCTTCGTTGAATTTATTACTGTCCTCGACTAGGTTATTACATTATCTTGTTGAATGAAATTTGTGAAGGAACTTACCAAAACAAATTTGTGAAGGTGGTGAAATTGTCATCCTATTTCAGTGACAATGGGTCTTTATTGTGATAATCAGTCTTCCGTACGTATTGCATCTAATCCTGTATTTCATAAACGTACCAAACATATCGAACTTGATCGTCACTTTGTAAGAAAGAAACTACAAATAAAGATATTGTATTGAATTAACTGGAGACCAACTCGGTGATATCCTTACCAAACCTTTAAGTGGGTAATAGTTAGAGTTCATTTTTAACAAGTTGGGCATGATTATGCTCCAACTTGAGGGGGAGTGTTATGAGTTAGGAGTGAATTGTAATTAGGCCCAATGTAATTGGTCCAATGTATTTTGGCCCTTTACCACTTTTCTCTTCTATTAATGAATGCTCTCTCCTCTATGGAGAGGTGTACTTTTGTTCCAACAACTGCACCCACCCCTCTCACTACACCCGCCCCTCTCACACATAGTACTTGGGCTCGTAGACGCCAGATAGGTTCGATTTTGTGATGAGTCTTAACCCATTAGGGGTATTTTGGGTATTTACTTGTAGTATATTAACCTTTTTTGTCAATGAATGAGAACAAGCTTTCCTATTAACTCTTTGAACATGTTATCAAAGCTCTAAGAGGAAATGCTGGACTACCAACCTTAGCCACCACCTAAAGACCCTACCCACCACCTAAGCCAACCAATCCCAACCTTTTTCGGTCATTACCCAGCCGCCGCCAACGCCAAAGGACTACCCAGAGGCCGACGACCATAGAGGAGTAGGTCCCAATCTCTAGCAACCACCCTGGACGATGGCAACACCCTTCCTCTCCTTCCCGCGGCAGCGCTTAGTGCCGAACACCATTGTCAGCCATGTTTTTTCATGGTTTGACATCATAGGATGATAGAGCTCCCTCAGATCTACATTCCATTTTGACCGGTTGACGATTCCCCCTCTCACGTGCCTCTGCAAGCATCTGCGTGTGGGCCTCACGCACCTCCACGCGCGCCACTCGCTGCCGTGCTGTCACCCTCCGAAGGTAGCATGTTCTTCTTTTCGTTCTGGTCATTTTCTTCTCCTACAAACTCTCTTGATTCCTGCTATTTCCATCTGTTTTGGGCTTGGATAGTTCTTGTGGTTCCTTGCTTATGAGCTTGCTGTCCATTAGCTTATCCGGATCTCTTGCTTGTCACTCCCTTGTCTATGCTGATGGCTTCTTGTGGTTGTCTATGCCGCTAGTCTCTTGTGGTTGTCATTCTCAAAGGCAGTATGCTTCGCTAGTCTTTGTGGTTTCTTAATTTTGAGTTTGCTATCCATAAGCTTGATTATGAGCTTGCTGCTCATGGACTCGGATCCCCTGAGTTGCCTTCGCTACAGTTACTAATTTGATTTCCTCTTCTAGATTTGAGAGATGCCTTCCTTTAACAGCGGCCGAGGCAATCATAGCTGCATTATCTGTTGACATTGTGGTCGTATGGGCAATGTACGCTGCCGGTGTTGGGAGTTATATGGTCACCCTCCTCTGGTTACATGTGGGATGGACCCAGTTCAACATAGTCATTCATCAGCCATCTGTGTTCAATTATCTCCATCAGCCCCGTCAGTTCATTTCGTCACATATTTGTCTGCTTCTCCTAGAGATTGGAATATCGATTCTGGGGCATCTGATCATATGACTAACAGTCTCAGTCTGTTGTAGGAGTACTCCTCTACCTCTTCTTATCCTGATGTCCGAGTCGCTGATGGTTCTTTTGTACCGGTTCAGGGAGTGGGGACCATATCTCTTACCCTTGCCTTGACCATTTTGTCTGTTCTTTATTTACCTACCTTCTCTAATCTGTTATTTGTCAGTGCATTGGCTCAAACTCATCATTGTCGGGTTTTCTTCATTGCTGATTTTTGCGAGTTTCGGGATCTTTCGATGGGCAGATCTCTTGGTCGAGGTCGTCGTACCTCGGGCGGACTTTATGTATTGGACGTTAATTCCTTCCATTTGGCTTGTTCAGGGGTTTCCTCCACTATTGTTGATCTTTATAATCGTCTCGGTCATCCGTCTCTTTCTAGCCTCAAAGAGATTGTGCCCCAAGGCTCGGCCCGTGTCCCAGTTGTTTTGTGAGTTTTGCTAGTTTGCTAAACATCATAGAGCCACATATCTGCCTCGGAGTGATACACGAGCTTCTACTCCTTTTGAGTTGGTGCATTCTGATATATAGGGACCGTGTCCGCTCTAATCTCGTGCAGGTTTCCTCTATTTGTGACCTTTGTGGATGATTATTCTCGTATGACATGGATATACTTGTTGTATTCTTGTGATGAGCTGTTTTCTGTCTTTACGCCTTCTATACCAAGATTCATATACAGTTCTCTATTTTTATTCGTATGCTTCAGAGTGATAATGCTCGTGAGTAATTCTCCTCTCAGTTTGCTGCTTTCATGACTCAACACGGTATTATTCATCAATCTTCTTGTCCTAATACCCCTGTTGTGAGTTATGTGTTTTGAGTTTGGTTTATTAGGGGTAGTTTAGATATTTGGCCCTTGTTGAGCTCCAGGAAGGAATCGTAGTCACCACCTAAACCACCGCCTAAAAAAACCCTAGCGACCACCTTAGCCAGCCACTTTCAGCCTTTTCCGTTCACTACCCGGAGTAGCCACCACTGCCAGAGGACCACTCAGAGGCCGACGACCCTAGTGGAGCAAGTCCCTGTCACCGACGACCACCCTGGACGGCGGTAGCCCATCTTTTCTTCTTCCCGCGGCGGCGCATGGTGGTGAACACCACTTTCAGCCATGCTTTCCATGGTTTGACGTCATAGGATGATAGAGCTTCTCCAGATCTACAATCTGTTTCAATCGCTCGTCGACCTGCCGCCGCACGCGCCACCCAAGTCACCAGCGCGTGACTCTCACACGCCACCTCCAGGCCCACGCGTCGCTGTGTCG
>JAOWBR010183282.1:379-10573 GCA_028571145.1 Dionaea muscipula | reverse complement strand
TGGGTATATTATTTTCTTTTTAAATATTATTTTTTTTTTAAAATATTCAAGGGTAAAAACAATAATTTAAAAAATTAGGGTGCTGTGTTTAGTAAATGAGGTGCTGCGTTTAGGGGTTATGAAAGTAAGGGAATTAGCTTCGTTTTCTTCGTAGGGAACCAGGCACATGCCTGAATATTTAATGCTGCTCTATCACTGTTTGCAGCAGCTTGGATCCATCACCCATGTGTGTAGGGTTATGGATCTATCCCAGGCATTGGCCATTGGAAACCTCTCCATACACACACACAAACACACACAAAAAAAAAAAAAAAAAAGGAGAAGAAGGAGAAGCGGCAATTTCAGCATAGGTCCTCGACATTACTTGCTTTGCTCATTTCTGCTTCCTCTACAGTTCTACTCCAAACCACTAACTTGTGTTCAAAAACTTCTCATCCGGGTTCTGCATTTTGTGAGAAAATTTTGGGGATTTATTTGAGAAAATTGAAGTGGGCAAAGAGATGGATCAAATGCTGTTTGAAGGAAGGTCTCTTGCTGAAACACCAACATGGTCTGTGGCTACAGTAACCACTGTTATGGTTTTTGTTTGTTTTTTGGTAGAGAGGGGCATTTACAGATTAGGGAAGGTGAGGAAATCACATAAACTTTTTACTGATAGAGATGTGGAAAACTTTTTAAGGTTAAGGGCACATTTTGATTTTATCCTCCGTGGGGGTTGCTTGTTTGGATGTTGATTTGCAGTGGTTGAAGAGTACTAGAAAAAAGGCTTTGTTAGCTTCATTGGAAAAGGTTAAAGAAGGTAACTTGCTCCTTATAATGTTTCAGGATTCTTGTTTGGGACTGTACATGCTTTATTCCAGTCTGCTAAGCAGGTAAAAAGATGGCGTTTGGGCTGCCTCAAGTTATTTGATTGATTGAAATGAGTGAAGCCCAGCTTGCTCATTTTTCTTTCATTTGATTGACATTTTTTTTTGTCATCTTAACTGATTCATGTGGAGATTCTTGGTTGATCACTTAACATATGGATTTGGCAATTACATTCTATAGTTTTCTTTGATCCAATGGACCAGTTAGACTCCAGGTGACCTCATGTTCGTACAATTATTTCAGCTAATGATCAGAAAGTGTTTGTGCTTAATCCACGTCTCAAGACCAGAGGATATTCACGGCTGTCAGTTCTTTCTTATCATGTAGTTGGTACGGGTGAGACTCTAACTCACAACCTCATGGTTGGATTTTGCTCGTCTCATCACGAGCCAACTCAAGGTTGAGTCAAAGACAATTTAGGCTTGTACCTAATATCTCAAGGCATTGGAGCTTGATGGTTATTTGCAGGGTTCCGTTGGAGCCTGTACATTGTTTTAGTTGGCTCTTTTAGGGATTCATTATTGTGTTTGTTATTTAGCCTCTTTAATTTTTAGTGAGTGGTTTACTAAGTTAGTCAGAAGGAGTATCTCTGTTCCATGCTTGGAACAACAGCCCACTATTTGAGCATTCATTATGTGATTCTTGTTATAGAAAGATTATACAACAAGCTCTGTTATATTGCGATATAAGGTATGGGGATGGATTTCATCATCTGATGCATTCTTACTCCTTTGAGGCCTATCATCCCCACAAGGATTTGCAATTGGTATATGAACCAAGTCATACTATTAACCTCCCTGATAACTAGAAGTCTACTTCTAATGGCGTAGATGCCCAACACTTTTTCTGCCCTATTATTCTCACTCCTATAATATGAGTGTTTCGTATTTATTTATTTGGTTGATTAGTTCATCACTTATTTCTCTAAAGCTCTTTGTGGTATCCTCATTGGACGGAAAAAATGGGGGTAGTTCTATGTTGTTAGGAATTAGGGCAATTGAAAACACTAATGATGAACCCCAAGAATCTAGACGATTGATAATCAATTAGGGTAAATCACAATGCAAATGAAAATAGAGAGAAGAAGCAAGAGATCGACACACAAGATTTACGTGGAAAATCCTTCCAAAGATCGAAGAAGGAATAAAACACGAGAGGAGGAGAGTAATCCACTATCAAATGAAGGAATACAAATCGAGTCGTGAACCCTAGCAGAGAGATTTCGTTCTCTTTTCTTCTGATTACCCAAACCCTAAAAACATATCATCTATTTACATTGAAAAGGGGAGGGAAAATATCCAAAACATAAATCTTGTGCCCGTCGGGCACCTGAGGCGGATAGAGCCGATTCTTCCAGCAAGTTGGGTGCCTAGTCCAGCGAGTCGGGTGCCTGACCAAAACAGTGTGCTTCAGCTGGGCGAGTCGGGCTCTTGATTGACTATGTCGGGCGCCTGTCTGTGGTGCCGGGCGTGTCGAGCGCCTATTTGTGGCGCTAGGCGCATAGGGTGCATGATTCAGGAGCATCGGGCGCCCGTCTGAGATGATGAAAACTCGAAGTTGAGCCACCAACTCAACTTATGTTGTAATTGTTCTGCCCCAGTATCCTATCCCCTATCATGTGAAAGTATTTTGGTTGTTCACTACTTTTCTGCATGGAACAAAGAAATTTAATTTATAGTGAGATCAAAGAGACATTATGAGCTTATTCTCTTGGTTATTGATTATGACTTATAATTACTTATTTTCCATCTTTTTTTCTGTCTCCAGAACTAATGCTACTCGGTCTAATATCCTTGATGTTGGGGCAATGTGCAAAGGGAATTTCAGAGATTTGTATAGATTCATCTGTTTTTGATAGTCGATTCTTCCTTTGTTCCGAGGAAGATTTTTCTGTCAGAGGGAACATTTTACTCAAAGAATCCCTGCCCTCTCTCAACGAAACTCCTGGAGGATTATTAGATCTTGCAACGTTTCAATGTGCTCAGGTGATTTGTTTTAGAATTTTTGCGTAAAATTTTGAAGTTAATTCAAGAGCTTAGCTGATTACTAAAAAGAATAGTAACTACAGGGTCAAGAACCTTTTGTTTCATATGAAGGTCTCGAGCAACTTCATCGCTTCTTATTTGTCCTTGGTATCACTCGTGTTCTTTACAGCTGTGTAGCAGTTGGTCTGGCCATGACAAAGGTTTGATCCCCACTTCTCTTTCAATTCATATACCTGATACTAGGAATTTCTTTGTTGCTTGGAATATGTAAGTTTGGGAGGGCGGGGGTCATTCAACCATTTATTAATGTGCTATTTTGCCTGCTTAGCTTTCTACTAAAATCTGTTATTAGATTAAAAAGATAATCACTAACTAGGTGGAAAATCTCCTTCACCAGAAAATCTGTCCATTTTTACGCTCGCTGCCCTCAAATGTGAAGATAGAAAATAGGGATTCATTCATACCAACCACCCAACCGCAATACAAAACTGGGTTTAAATATACATCCGGTTTAATGCTAACAAAACCGGTCCAAGACCACACATTATTTAACTCTAAGCAAACATATATATAGCTAGACTATATAACCAAGGTTTCAAGCTTGTTCTCCAACATGTGCTCCCCTCAAGCTTGATTCCACGACACCGAGTAAGCTCCTAAACCTCATAAAAGAGTGAGAAGGCAGTGGTTTGGTAAGTATATCAGCCAGCTGATCTTGAGTCTTCACATAAGCAAGTTTGACAGCTTCATTGGCAACCGATTCCCTCAAAAAATGAAAACGGATATCGATATGCTTACTCCTATCATGATATACCGGATTCTTGGCTATGGCAATAGCCGATTGATTGTCTACATGCATCATAGTAGACTGTTCCTGCTCCAAATGAAGTTCTGCCAAAAATTGCCGAAGTGAGAGCCTGTGGCTAACAGCTGATGCCACTGCCACATATTCAGCCTCAGAAGAAGAAAGTGTAACTATTGGTTGAAGTTTAAATACCTAAGTGAATGGAGTTAAGCCCAAACAAAATAGAAATCCTATTGTGCTTCTTCTCCCATCAACATCATTACCTCAATCACTATCAGAGTATCCAGTGAGAACAAAGTTGGAAGAAGCTGTTGAACAATACCACAAACCAAATGAGAGTGTACCTTTAAGATACCGAAGATTTCTCTTGCATACATTCAGATGCTCACCAGTCGGGGGTTCCATATATCGACACACCAAACCAACTGCAAATAAAATATCGGGTCTGGTACAAGTGATATACCTCAGACTGCCTACCATACTTCTGTACATTGAGTTGTCAACCAAAATCCCGTCTCCAGCTTTGCGAATTTTAGTTCCAACCAGAAGAGGTATTGGAACAGACTTACAATTGAGCACGCCAAACTGTTTGAACACTTTCTTGATGTAGCTTTGTTGTGAAATGAAGATTCCATCAGAACTCTGTTCCACACATATGCCGAGATAATAACTTATTTGACCAAGATCAGTCATTTCAAACTGCCGAACTAGAGCAGCCTTAAACTCTTCAATTTGAGTTGTTGCACTTCCAGTGATAAGGATATCATCTACATACACACAAAGAATCAACAAAGAACAGCCGGAACATAACACATATATGGCATATTCATGAGGACATCTAATAAACCCATACTGCCGCAGAAAGACATCCAAAGTGATGTTCCAAGTTCGCGGTGCTTGCTTGAGGCCATACAAAGCCTTGTGAAGTTTCAATACCTGATGTTCATGACCCTTGACAGCATATCCTTGTGGTTGCTGAATGTAAACATTCTCTGTCAACACTCCATTTAAAAATGCGGATTTAAAATCCATCTGAAAAATTGACCAATGAAACTGAGCCGCCACTGCGATCAACAATCTAATAGTCTCCATGCGAGCTATGGGTGCAAACACTTCATTGAAATCAATGCCCGGTTTTTGGTTGTAGCCCTTCACTACCAATCGAGCCTTGTGTTTCACTACATTCCCGTCAACACCCTTTTTTAATTTGTACACCCATTTCACTCCAATGGCTTTACTACCTTTAGGTAAATCCACCAATTTCCATGTACTGTTTCTGGTTATGGCTCCGATCTCCTCATCCATTGCTTGTGACCATGCCTTGCTTTGTACAGCTTCTTGAAAAGACAAAGGCTCACATTCTGCAAACAAACAAAATAGAGAAACATCTTCCGTGTTATTAGTAACTTCATAGAGTTCTTGCAAGAATCTCATCCTAGGTTGCCTGTCACTTGAGGAAGCACTGGAAGCTGCTGCTACAGAGCCAGACTCTAATTCACCTTCATTATTCTGAGATAAAGCAGGAAGTGAGGCACCCGAGATAGCAGCTGAACCAATTGCAGCATCATTGCTTATCTGCTGCTGTTGAGAATCTCCTCCTTGTTGTGCAGCACCCTCATTATGTCCCTGCTCAGTAACCTCATGCTGCTCTTGCTCTTCATCACCACTAGCTGCATCGGCTATATCCCAATCAAAAGTCATGGGTCCAGACATTTCTTTATGAGTTTGAGTAGCAACACTCCAATCCCAACAGCCATCTTCCTCAAAATAGCAATCTCTGCTATAAAAACACCACTCGTAGGATCATACAACTTATAGCCTTTGGATCGACTATCATAGCCAAATGTAGAGCTCTCCTTGTCGTGCTCCTCACGGCTACAGTGCTCTGATACCTGATGAAGATAGAAAATAGGGATTCATTCATACCAACCACCCAACCGCAATACAAAACTGGGTTTAAATATCCATCCGGTTTAATGCTAACAAAACCGGTCCAAGACCACACGTTATTTAGCATTAAGCAAATATATATAGCTAGACTATATAACCAAGTATTCAAGCTTGTATTCCAACAAAATGTTCTCCATGCTTTATAATTCTGTTTATTAGTTAATGCAGTGATCTAACTCTCTTTAATGCATTTGTCTAGATATACAGTTGGAAGAAGTGGGAGTTCCAGACAAGTCCTCTTACAAGTGACAGGAATTGGATAGGTATAGAATTCTATAGCTGATTGATAGACTTTGTAGGCTATTGACATTGTGAAAAAGTAAAGTAACTAATTTAAATGAGCTGGATGGAAAATCTAACTATTCTCTAACCTAACTTAGCGTTAATAAAGACTAGTTACCAAATAATGAACTTTTAGATTATGTCTAGTTACCAAATAATGAACTTTTAGATTATGTCTTCCTAATGGTAGAAATTCTTTAATTAGATTCTGCCCAATGGTCATGGTGTAGATTCCCTAACCCAAACTAGTAATTGCCCAATGGTCATGGTGTAATTCAATAGCCAGGAAGCATGAAGTTCTATGGACGTTCCCCAAACAACTATCAAGAACTAATCATCCTCTAATCAGCATATGCACTAAATGAACAAATCTGAACAGATTCTAATGCATTGTTGATCTTTCACAGTTTACGCTTGATAGTTCGTATTCTTATTGCATTACCTCTCAAAATGAATGTACATTCAAAAGATTGAATGCATCAAAGCAATTGATGATGAGATTGCACTATCTAGTGCTTAGGGTTAATGGGGTCAGTAAACTTTGGAAGGAAAAAGAGAAAAAAAACTAATAAGTTGCTTAGGTGGGTGTGAGGTCTAGTTACTATCAAGTTTAGCCCCACTAATCAACGTCTACCCCCTTTTTATCCTTAGCTCATCGTCGTTTAATCATGGTTGTGTTGCTTTGATACCAAGCTGTGAGGTCCTAACGCTCACTTTCCCTAATTAATTCTTTGATTAATTATAATTATTATTGTTACAAACTTTGAGGACCTACTTTAAGTCCGTTGGGATTTCCACTCAGTGATTAATTGCGTTTCTCTGTGGTTCTTGTTTCAGTTGCCCTAACACATCAAGCTCTCTAGGGCGAGCATCTGAGGTAGACTGTGAATGAATGCGTGTGAGTAATGGGCGAATGAAGCTAGGGCGAGTAATGCCTAATCGGAATAGTGTGGGGGAGGAAACGGTTGCCCGGGAAACCTGAGCTCGTCAAGGTGAGTTGGTAAAGTAAGCCAATCGCCAGGGCGAGTGATAGTTAGAAGGATGGGTGACGCATGGTAGAGGAAGTTTTTAGTCGCCCGAATAATTTAAGGCTAGGCGGATGGTGCTTTAAGAAGGCCCGAAGCATTTTGAGAAACAACAACAATTACATTGCGACCACTTTCCACTGAGTAGGGTTTGCTACACGTATTCGTAGGATATGTACATAAAAATCCGACAATAATAACAACATATGCTATAATTGCACAAAAATCCGAAGCATTTTGAGCACCCGGTGAAAAGTTATACCAAAGGCGGATGGTCTTTGATGGAAGGCAATCAGGACGAGTGGTTATACTTGAGACGAATTCTACTATCATTGTGCATAATTTGAACAATCGCATGAGTAAATATTCATAAATAACGAAACATTGAATCATAACTTTCTTCATTCAGTTAATCGCATAACTGATGGGATTCAAATCCTAACCTGTGAATAGGATAACAGAACATAACCCAACTAAACAACAACCAACGAAAGTCTAATAATAATCAAAAGATAGAATCCATTTACCCAACAAAAACCGTCAGAAACCCTAACCCTAATCCCAAGAGAGAGAAAATACAAGATTGACATACTCTAAAATCTTAGGGTTACCATGATGATGATCACCACTAACGACTCCTCAATCCATCCTTGATTACGCCTCAAACGAGATGTCTTGAGGTGGAACCTGATTTCGCCTTATCTGACTCCTCTCTCTTCTCTAGGGTTTCTGGTCGTGCCCTTCAAGTTCTATCCGCAGCTTCCATCAACTTGATATATATGGGAAAACGAGAAGATAGGCCCGACTTAGAAAAACCCTGGCAGCTTGACAGGTGCCTCGACACCCGCTTGTCAGGCGCCTCGACACCCGCCTGTCAGGTACCTGTTGTCGCCTGTCGCTTGCCTCAGTCAGGCGCACAACAAGCGGTATTTGCGCTTGTTGGTTGCTTGTCCGCGACTCCAGTGTTGCTCCGTCGTCTGCTGCTCCACACAAGCTGAAAACTAATACAACAAATCCTGTCTTTCCACTTGTGTGGAGATGTCGCATCAATCCAGTGTCCTGCAGCACACCCCGAGTTTCTCTGACAACCACTTGACAACACGTCTAGCCATATACCTCGGTTGCGGAGAAGATATCCCCCTGTTCGTCAAGCCCTTCTTGTCCTTAGACAACGCAACCATGTCAACTGTGTGATTATCGTCCTTCTTCTCAACCCATTGCTCATTCCGATTACCCTCCATGGCCTCCCTATAGCTCTCCGGCTCTCCCTCATCTGTCAACAAAACAAAATCAGATATGGGATATGATACTCCTTGAAAAATCCCTAGGATAATCACCAAAGTCCTAAGGGTTGGGTCTGAGAGGTCCGGTCAAGGGTGTATCCGGTCGACTCGGGGGAGAAGTGAAGGATGCTGAGAAAGGCTATTCCGATGACCTGAAACAAACGAACAAACTCGTCAGAAGGTATCTTGAGGTGTGAACTCGGGGATACCGCTCTGATGCCTAAGTCAGCAGGTGAAAAAAGAGGTGAAACTTCCTAGCTCACTTTGGCCGAGCAGAAAGGGTCGGGCAGGCAGGCAGAGCCGGACAGAAGGAGCCGAGCACGGGAGGCCGAGCAGAAGCAAGTTAGGAAGAGGGAGAACAATAAATTAGAGAGTGAGAGAGAGAGTACATGTACCTGGATAAGAGAAAGTGGAGGATATTTATATGGGTGGAATGATTGTGAAGTTACTCAAATACCCCTGATCGGACAAGGTGGGACGGGTAGACTGGGCCGGGCAAGCGGGACCGAGCAAGCGAGACTGGGCAGGCTGGGCCGGACAAGCGGCGTTGATCCCCAAGAAAAACCCGGTTGCTTGGTTCAGTCTCCTTGTTCACTTAAGCGGGGAAAATACCCGTATGTAATCAGTCCCCCAACTTCAGAGTGCGAACGTAGTTCGGACTATGAAGCTAAAAACCAAATCGAAGTGAACAAGGCGACTATTGAGTGCAACAATCTTTCAAACCTGGACTGAGAACTGAATGCTGAAACGATTGCCAATATTGTGCCTGAGAAAAATCGATGTTGATTTGTTAATCCGGAACGTTCTGTGGTAACAATTGCAGTGGGCCGAGCAGGCTTGGACCTTTGGCTATAAATACCCCGCCCCTTGTACTGTTTCCTCACTTGTCTTCAGTTGCGGCCGGGTAGAACACTCCGGGCAGAAAAGGCCGAGCGAAACCTTCCCCTCCCCCCTTGGCGGGCAAAATCCTTCAAGGTAAAGGTCGGGCAGACTGAGTCGGATATGCTAAGTTGAGCAGAAAATTAGAATTTTTTTCAACAATTTTGTTTTTTTCCAAATCGGCTCGAAAATGTCCATCGTTCCTTTCCCCTCTGAGCCTAACCCCTCTCGCAATCATCCCGATGCTATCCCTATTGTCTTAGCCATGAGCACTGCTCCTTCAGCAACTGCGGTTCCACCTAATCCACCCTCTCTAGAACCAACCAGTGGAGCCCTTCAGAGAGAGACCATTAGGCGTTATACTTGTTCGATGCCGGGCGCCCCCTCCGGACAGCCTAGTAGCTCATCATCTCGTTCCTATTCTTCAGGAGCAGATAAAAAGTCTATTCTATCTGAAACGGATCTAGCCCTTTATCCTAAACGTTTTCAGTGTCCTGGTTACGAGTTTCGTGCCCCTTCCTCTACTCATCGTCCCTTCGACATCCGTGAAGGAGATATGGCGATATATGTGGACATAGGTGTGTCAAACGTGCCGTGCCGTGTCGTACCGTACTGTTCAACTTTCGTGTCTTATTGTGTCGTGCCATGCATTTTCGTGCTTTTCGTGTTTATTTTACTTAATCGTGCCGTGTCGCGTCGTGCCGTGACATTGTTTGAGCGTGTCGTGCTGGCCCATTTTACTTTGACGTGTCGTGCCATATCATTTTTAAATAGTGTCATGCCGTGCTGAGCCGTTTACTTAATCGTGTCGTGCCGTGCCATGTCTTTTTGTTTACTTTGTCGTGTTGTTTAACCTCCATTCCATGTCATACTATCGTGTTGTGTCGTGCTTTAAATATTTAATGCTCTCTTTTTTTCTTTCATCTCCTAAGTCCCCAGATTTTTTTTTTTTAGGTTTTCAATTTGAAGTTGAAAGTTTTTTTTTTTTTTTTTTTATTGAAAATTGAAGTTGGACATGTATGTTGAAGTTGGAACTTGGACGAATATGTTGGAGTTGGAAGTGTTTTTTTTGGGGGATGAGGTTAGTGTTTTTGGTATTTGAGTATATTATTGTTATT
>JAOWBR010183260.1:0-10576 GCA_028571145.1 Dionaea muscipula | reverse complement strand
CCTCTGTCCTTTTGTCTACGTGTATAGGGGAAAATTTTTCCGCATATCAGTACTTGATAATCCCATGAATTTTGGGATAAGGACCCATCAGGATTAATTATCCGGACACAAAATGACGGATCAAACATGGGATAAAGATCTCCTAGATTCCTTATCCAATCCGCAAAGCAAACAGGGTTTATATGAAGCGCCCATGCGCCAGTATATGCAGTGTTTGGGATTCTTGCTTGTGCATGCATTATATTTGATTCAGGTTCATGCATGTACTGTGTGCCTCGCTATATATTTCATCAGTTGGTCGGCTGGATTTACTAACGAGGAAAATTTTTGGCGTTCGGGTAGTACATTGTTGTTTGCAAGTGTTGTGATGGAACTCGACTGCATGATTGTTTTCTTGGTACATAAACGTCTTTTTGGTCATGAACATATGAGACAATGTCTCGACTTTAAATAGGTTCCGTGTAAGTATCCGGTAAGATTGAATCCATCAGAATTAGTTGAGCACAACAATATCTGAGTTATTAAAAAAAAATGATTGTTTTCTTGGTTTGAAATTGGTTATATCAAGTTAGAAAAACATTTTTTTTTTTTTTTTGATAAAATATATTTGTGGAGTTAAAATAAATGAGTTGCAAACGTTGTAAAATTCGGAGTCAACATAAATGAACTTCGAGGGTGATTCTGAGACTTCCGAACTACATCGAACATGATTCCGAAACAAACTTCCGAACTACATCTCCTCAACCACGTGGAGGATGACACCACGAAAATTTGCAAAAGCTCCATCCCACGTTGGACAAGAGAAGGATTTTATATGTGGAGGGCGAGGGGTCACATTAAAAGGACTGAATAACAGGCGTTGATGGTATATGCATACTTCAAGGTTCGGGTATTGCAATTCGACTGTCTTAGTTTAACATTGATTATTACATGTGATCTGTTGCATATCTGTTCGGAAAGACCCCAATTGAAGCAGCAAAAATCTACATGCACGAATATCATGAAAATGTACATTACCCTAATTAAATGATCACGAAGTTGGAGCATTGAGATCGATAGATCTCTGCAAGATGTTCTAATCATTGCCGATGTGTACACACATTAAGCCACAACTGCTATGGAGGATACTTCTACTTCCTTTGGGATCCCGACAGTCCCAGCCGCATGGTTGCCACAGCCACCCCCACAACCGCCACACCCACCACTTTTCACCATCTTGCCACATCCACCACCACCACAGCCGCCGCCACAACCTCCACAGCCACCACTGTTCATCACCATATTCCCGCATCCACCACCACATCCACCACCACAACCTCCACAGCCACTGCTGTTCACCATATCCCCACACCCTCCACCACAGCCTCCACAACCGCCACCCTTTAGCGTAGTATTCCCACAGCCACTGCCACACCCTCCACCACAACCTCCCGTATTTACAGCCTCTTCTTTTCCTAACGGCACAACGCCAATGTCAACTCCCTTTTCAATAGTACTTCCAGGCGCTGTGGTGTTCTTGTCTGCTTCATTGTTAATTTTGTTATCCATCACCCTCGAGAAGCGGCTGTAACCCTCTTTCTTCAAAATGTCGGAAAGTATATATGCCAACGTAATAAACGGGAGAGCTAATGTTTCATCCTTCACCTGGTCAAGTGAAAAAGAACACTTGGTAAAATGAGAAAACAACAAAGACAGCCAGCGACATGGTCAATATGAAGACATTTATGGACTACTCAATCTAGTCTTCGGCCATGGCATGTTCAACTTTCTTTCTCCAGAAAATGGCTTGCACATCAAAGGGATCCTCACGGGCAGAAAAAGATTGCGGTCAGTTTGATAATAATCGAGTGACATTGCTTTGTCGGCCCAAACCAAGGAATCCCTCAGATATGATGGAAAATGGATTTTGTTCTATTCTAGATGGATTTCTCTATGAAAACTAACATACCTTGCAAATTCCAGATCTCAAATCAAATAAAGCTGCAGCTCTGCCATATGGGTTTTCAGCAGAGAACTCAACCACGGTGACAAAATCATGCTCGCGTCTCTGCTTCTCATAATACTTGGGTTCGCATTCCAGCCTTCTTCCAGAAAAAAGCTTAAACTGTACCAAGACAAATTTAGAGTATTATCCATTTTCCTGCTCATACACAGAAATATCACCGAGAACATATGGTTATGCAGATAAAATGAGAATCAACCGATCCACTAGATCTATAGTTGAATTGCTTCAGCGCAAATGGATTCATTTAATCTCTGATGCTTTTTGTATTATAAAGGGAGGAAAACAGCTGGTTGAACCCTCGCTGTCCCTTGACATAACTCTGAATTTGATGCTCATGCCATCCTCACAGATGTACGACATCTTTAGTTTTAAGCACCTCAATCTCAATGCTGGAGAAACAACCAATAAACAAGCAAACATGAAATTTAGTTCAATTCTTTACCATCTTATCACCGATGAGCTCAAAGAGGTAATTTCCATTTCCAGTTTCTTTCCGAAGCATAAAAGAGCCACGAGAACCCCTCAGAGACCACTCATTTACCGCAAACTCTGCAAGAATATGTTCTTCACCAGATTCCATGATGCCTATCACTTGTTTTCCTGAAACAAACTTCTCTTTGGTACTTTCCCTCGTCATATCCCTGAAAACATATACAAAATCTTGATTCTTGTGTTACAGTAAGAGTAAGCACGGGTCTATTCCAGACCTCAAGCAACACACAATATATTATCTGTTCAGAAGCCATCAAGTAGACATTCTAGAGCTATGCGAACGGCTAATCGATATCAAGGCACTGGAGAAAAGTGAATATAGACCTCAATGCTATGTTTCTCAGACTTCAATATTAGTCATGCAGTTCTACAAAAGATTCAAGTTCAAGCTGGTTATCCTTCTCATACGAGTGCTTTAATAAACTTGAGGAAAACTTGAGTGTCACAATCACATCATTGCTGAGAATTGAGTGCTAAGCAGAAAATGGGTGCATCAACATGAAAATTCATGTCCTTGCGCGTTATTATCACTGGTCAGTAAATAATCAATGCCTCTTGTGTTCCTGGCCTCACTCCCAAAACAGGAGGACGGTATCTGTCATTGATACTACATCTTATGGAGTAACACCCTTATAAATCTAAATTCAAGTCCTCCCTCTTCCCAAGATGGAACAGGATGTTATATAGGAGCAATCCACTTCTAGAGACTCATAATCGTCTGCACTGCACTCTGCAGAAAGATTCTACGAAGGTCAAAGATGCACGGACTTGACATTATAATGTAAATAGCTAGGATGTTTACAAGACTTGAATCTGTGACCTTGGAACTATTAAGATAGCAGCCCTGATGTTGGTTAAATCTGCAATTCGTTCAGAATGATAAACAAAGATGGAATTTAAATGGTGTTGTACACTACCTCATTTGAACGCTCACGACATCCATTCCAGCTGCGTCAAGCACATGCATCAATCCCTTAGCATGTTTTAAACTTCCAGGAAATGGGAAGAAACAAGAACGCTTGAAGAAAGGCTGAGATTTCAGCAAGTGAAATACTTGGATCGCAGGAGTAGGAATAGTAAAGGAAGCGGCAATATGTAGAAAAAACGGTTTGGAGCACAAGGAGCCATTCACGGGCACCAGCTCCAGCCATTTTTCTGCAGAGAGCCTAGAGAGAGGGGTCAAGAAATCCTCCAAGCAAAGAGAACCAGATCCAATTGTCTTAACTGATTTCATTATGGCTATGCTGGGAGATGAGTGGGAGATGAGCTCAAAATCCAACTCGCCATTTGGCTCACATTGGAAATAAGCAACCTGCTTCTCCCCAGACTCCGACAAAATACTCAATCTTCTCTTGGGACCGAAAAACATATCTGGATGTTTCTTGCTGAACGTGACACAGAGGTTCCCCTTGACCTGCTCCGGAAGATTCTTGACAGCCACAACCTCCAGAAGGACCTAAAGAGAAATACATGACATTAGACCATCATAGTCTCGTAACCACAGTAGACCATAATTTTTCAAGGCTGTAGCTTGCTTTTTCAGGGCAATGCAACATGAAATTTACGTCTAGGGGAAAATGTAGCACATTGGCATGCTATCAGGGAAGATTGTTTCAGATGAATCCTGTTGCATACCAAATGCTATTCATCCCTTCTAAAGTGCTAAATTTTGAATATGAAAAACTGTAAAAGCAGCAGATATATTAGAAGAAGAAAAAAAACATTGTTCCACCATATGGCTAGTTATTTCATCACATGATGGGATATCTCCGGTTTCGACCGATCATACATCTAACCATAGCTCTTCTAGTACCATGACTTCAGCATCATGCCAATGTGGCAGCTAAAATACAGGTACCAAGCCGAGAAAACCAATGTGGAAACATATAATTCTGTTCAAGATAACTTTTTCTTCTAGAATCTATTATTTACATATTGGTTTCCAATTACCTAATCTACCAAAGAAAGAGGTAGTTAGACAGGTAACTGAGGCAAGTAGAAAGTACTAATTCTTATTTCTTACCTCCACAAACTTCCT
Organism: Dionaea muscipula; assembly: GCA_028571145.1. Lineage (NCBI taxonomy): Eukaryota > Viridiplantae > Streptophyta > Magnoliopsida > Caryophyllales > Droseraceae > Dionaea > Dionaea muscipula. Next base: position 6,041 of record JAOWBR010183260.1, on the reverse strand, counting down.
CTCAGGAAGCTGAACTAGTTTCCGATGCTCAATTGAAGAGTCTTGCTCCTTTCCTGCAGCCTTGAAGGGATAAGGAGTCTCTGTAACAGGAATGGGTTCAGTTCCTCTGTACATCGCTCCTGATCTCCAATATCTGAATCCAAATGTGTCCTCAAATTGCTTGGTAGTGGCAGAAAAACCAGAATCCAGTTTCTTTCCTTTTGTTCTGTCTGAGTCCATGTCATCATGTTCCAATATTTTTCCAAGTGCAGCATTCATGTCTTTGCAGTAAGATACTGGATGCAACTGATGTGAATGCCAGATGAGATCAATGTCATAGGTAGGTACACAAAATCGCCTTATGGACCTCTCTTTGTTTCTTTTGATTAGATGCAAGAAACCTTTATATCTTGCAACAGCTTCCTGAAGAAAGAGATTATCATTCATATGGGGTCTCGATACCTGCAAAAAAGAAGAAAAGGTTGACAAATAACATAATAGCTATACAGTTGTAGATTTAGAAATGTGAAGGAAACCAGTCTCAGGTAAAAGAGATGATGCAAATAAAGTAGTAGCCCCAAAAAGCTATGTAGAAACAAGGACCAAAATTACTGGTTTGTGAACAGTGTCTTAAGACAAATAAATGAAGCAACTGATCTGATATTTGCCTTACACTGTTACCATCACTGTATTCATTTGCAAACATATATGTGATCATTCCAGAGTAAAATTCTGAACCAGCTTTTTCACCCCCCAACTACATGGTAATGTGAAACCTACCGACATACCTCATTCCACTTCCACACTTACTATAAATAAGAACTTGAAACTAGCTACGTATAATGCAAAAGGCTTCTACTCCTTGTCATGTGTTTAAACTTTTCAAACTAGTCTACATAAAGACCATCAGAATGTTTGATTGACATCAGGCACAGGGCATTATAGTTGGCATCAAACCCAGATTCAGCTAGAAGCATATAAACTAAGTGCAGTCTCAACCAAGTGCAATGTGGAACCAAGGGCAGTGAGAACAAAGTGTCACACCACCAAGAGGCGCAGTGAGAATCAATGGATCCATGCCGGTCATCTCTAAAATCCTACTCACATTGAAGCACTCATCCTCACAAGGACAAGATTCCTTTAAGGGTTTATAGCGTGATACCCCATCCCTTGTCAATGTCCCTAAACCTTTTAAATTCAACTACCATAACAGGCCTCAAAAGGTTTCGTTGCAATTTTGAGAAGTTTTGAGGGGTCAGCAGTTTTGATTCTTTCCATTGAATTGAAGGGTTACCAGACTACTCAAATGAATAGGGTTCAACTAGAATCAAAGCCCAAAAAAACAAAATTGTTATAACACATTTGCTTGTAGTTGAGCACAAAATTTAACGTGAGCCCCCTATTCATCCAAGTTTTATGTGTGAATAACATTAATGGGAAAGATGCGTGAAGAATGAAATCATGCATGAAGAATGAAATCATTTTCTGGGCCTCCACCCAATGGCTGGAGCTTTTCTGATAGTAGGTTTCTTTAAGTGAAAGAACTTTGTTGCTGTCATTGAGGCTAATAGGAATAAAAGTTTACCCCATGCCTCTAGAGTTCGAAGAAAGTAGATACACTGTTAGTTTTAATTGTTCAGGTCTACCTATAATATTAGGCTTTCCAATTACCTGATAAAAGAAAGGACTTTGTCTTTTAACAGCAGAAACCAGATCATACTCGATACGCTTTTCGTTTTGACAAGATTTCTGAGAGGTGTCCTCTGAAGCAGCGATAGCCAAGTCAAGCTCATAGGGTTCATCTGGGTAAAATGTCTTCCATATCTTCTCAGTTTGTCTCCTTGAAGTTTCTTCAACAGAAGAAAGGACACCACAGTTATCAACAATACTCCCGAACAACTTCTCGCAATCCAATTTATATTGGACCTGAATTAGAAAATCAACATGGATAACATTCCAAAGATTTGGAAGGGAGAAAGGAATTGAAAAATGAGTCAAGCTTCAAAGCCTACTGGATTGAGTCTGTGGCAATGCCAAATCCATTCACAATCGAGAGGAACAACCAAAGTGTCTTCACATATTGGGGCCTCCCTATGTTTGGCAAGCAAAGGAAGCCAACAAGCAGTATACCTTGCATTCGCAGAGGAAGGAATTAATACTTATTAGCAAAGCATTCATACACACCATTGTCGCTGTTGAGAGATGAAGAGAGACAGACTCATTAAGAAAGTTATGAAACAGAAGCTAGCACATACGGGCAAAGAAAGCCTTATTAGAACTTTTTGTAGCGTTTGCAGCAGAAGCTACAATTTTAGTGTAGCATAATGTTGACACTCCCTAAGTCAATAGGTTTATACTCCCCAAGACCAAGAACAACCTTTATTTTTAGTGGCTCAAGTAGGTTTTCCAGCTTCCATGAAGAAAGTAAAATAAGATTTTCATTACAAATGGGTCTAGTTGAACTAACAATATGGTCAGCTTCCAAAGGTCAATACGCCAGAGGAAGACAATAGATTCAAAATCATACCACCGTTCAACCACGATTAGACATGTGTCAGAGGCTCTTTGACCCTCATTTGTTCCTTGCTAGTGTTGGAAAAATGATGCAAAACCAGCAAAGTCAGAGCGGCGAACGTTCACGCCCGTAGTTCGGACATCCGTAGAAGCCTCTGAAAAATTCTGCAGGATCGGACTTCATCACAGACATTCATGATGAAGTCCGGACGTCCGAAAGGACGTCCGTAAAAGCCGCAGACATTTTCCTGCAGAAGTGGACCTCGTCGTGGACGTCCACGATGAAGTTCAGACGTTCAATAATCGATTTCTACGAGTTATAAAACAGGGACAATGGTGTTTTATCGTGCATCCAAAATAGAAAACACGAAGAGCGAAGAGAAGTCGAGGCTATCGATTGGAGGAGATAGAAGAGTGTGGGTTGACAATCTCGGGTTCATTCATTATATTTGGGTGAGATCTTTCCTTGTATTCTCATCTCTCTTTGTATTCTAGGGTTTGGAGGTTGGAGATTTAGGGATTTCTATTCTTGGGTTTCTAGAGGAGGTGTGGAGAGGGTTTTGACCCCAAATCTTATACTATCCTTATTATTGGCATAGTGAATTGTTCTCTCCTATGGGTTTTTTCCCCTCTTGGGTTTTCCGCGTAAATTTCATTTGCCCTTCCCCCTAGATATTTGTGATCTGTGCTTGTGCATGCCATTTCCACTCATTTGCTCAACTAGTTCTTGAGATATTTCAGCGTGGGAACTTTGTTGCTTTCCCTTCAGCTAGACCAGTAAACATGACCCTTTTCAGTCCACGATAAAAGTGACACATTACAGAAGATAAAATTCAAGGAATGTAACAGCAACAATAATGATGGAAAGGAAAGCTGACCAAGATTACCATCGAAGAGAAAAAAGGGGCAAGCAAGCATGAAGATGACAAGAAATTAAGAGATACATTGCGGATGGATGAGAATTATACCTATAAATCGCCCGCTCTAAAGCAGGCCCCGCATACAAGTACCGGTTCCTATCGACTGCCGCGAGGAATTTCAGCTGGCGTTTTGCTGCATCCACAAGGTCCACACTTACAACAATCTTCTGAGCTTCATCCCACTCCCTCCATTGCTCCGTTTCCATCCTGGACCAAATACAGCAAATATCTATTCAATACTGACGCTCTATTAATTGATTTCTAAAACTAATTATCATCACCTTCAAAATTACTTCTTCTTCTGTTCTAATTACAACCGTATCCTTTTTATTCTGCTGAAGAACAGAGAAAGCTCGATCTCGCACCGATTAAGAATTCATATAAATACTCGATCGCTGATAATTTGACTACTACCTATAATCATATCACATCGAAGAGCTCCATCCATCCGGCACCAAAACCTCACGTCTCAAACATCAAAAAAAAAAACAAAAAACAGCACCCCAAAATTGGACATGTACAACAATATGCACAGAGAAGATCAAAGCTAGAGAGAATGACAAATACAGTGTGGTTGAGATAGAGATGAGCAAAGCAGCCGAGGTTAAAACAAGAAACCGAAACAATGGAGAATCATCGAAAACAAACACATGCAGATCAGAATGATGGAAACTGAAACCACAATTGGACAAACAATCATCGATCATGAGCAAGAGCTGAGCATCAATTTCGGAGTCAAAAAGCAAAATTGAGCACGCCGGGAAGCTGAGATCGGAGGGCGGAGAACTACCTAACTTCGGCAGCGTGCGGTACAAGCAAGGAAAACACACGGTTTTGAATCGATATTCTACCGTTCTTCTTCCTCTTCAATGTTTTAGCTGAAGTTTCAGGGGAAATAGTCGATGACTCGATATTTATAGAAAGAGGCGCAGCTGAAGTCTCTCTTCTAGTACACTCGTACACAACTCAACCAACCATCGTTGAAGTACGAAAAAAAAAATGAAAAAAAAAAAAAAAAATTGTACTGTTTCGCTTCGGGTGTAACATAGTACAATTTTGTAATGGGACGAGAATATCCTTGTACCCGTCGGGAGCAAGCTGTTTCCGGTTTCCCTCCCGTTTGATTTGCCTGTAAAAGGTCATGACTGAGGCATGGGCTGGGTTGTCCGTTTTCCATTATTTGGATTTAAAAGCGCCCGGAGGAGAACCGAGCGTAACGGGCGTTGTTCAATGTCCAAGGTTACCTCGATTTGAGGAACCCCTCGATCAGAGGATGGAAATCATTGAATACCCCCGAGTAGGCCTAAATTATGATTCCAATTACAATTTCGAATCTACGATTCAAATTTTCAAAACGATTCTTAAACAAAAAAATTTAAAAATAATTAAAAATTAAGAGTGAACCTAAAAGTATAATTTTACTATATATTCTTCTTCAACGGGTACAAGAAAACAAATCGTATAGACCATAAAAGGACAACAAAAACCACAGACAAAAAACAATATCAACTTTAAAAACTTCATATATTAAACCGACTAAAATTTAGAGGCAATGAAACATAACGTGATAACAGTCTATGACATAATAAATTTTATGATTTTTAAAACTATTTGATTATTTTTAAAAATCTCACTAAGTTCAAAAAAAAAAGGCAAAAACTAGTAAACATATGCATACTCAAACATATACAAATTTTTAAAAATATACATGTTCAGTTGCTACCGTTATCGGTTGTAATGATTCCTTCGGTTGTAGAAGAGAGGTGATGGGGGAGTTAAAAATGGTGGAAATTTGTCATAGCGGAAACGGGCAAAGTGAAAAACAGTCGGTTTTAGCTTATGATCTAATACTATGACCATTAGTCTATTGCAATAATTTTTTTTTAAAAAAAAAATAAGCAGTCAATTTTAGCTGGTTAAAACCGTGGTTCCCTGTTCTGAAAATTGAAGAACCGAAACCATGAACCAAGGAACCGGGGACGATGATTTTAGAACCGTTGACCACGATTCAAAACCGCCGGTTCTCAGTTCCGATTCTAAACACAAAATCAAACTCCCCTAGAAGCTTGTTATCCCCTGCCATTTCACGTTCACCTTGAAGCACCTTAACCCCACCCTGAGTCTGCCTGGTTGTCAGCTGCTGTTGAAAACGTCTACAAGTAGAAAGCCGCAAGTCACCGCAGAAATTCACTGGAAATAATAAGCAGCAACCCAACCCTTGCAAAAATATACTCAGGAAATGCAATCAGAACAAAGGAAACGGAGACCAGGAGAAGGCCGAGGAACCATTTCATTGCAAAAGCTTCAAGCCCTTCAATGGTACTCCTATACTCTCTAAGACTTCCCATTATGAAGAAATACACAAGGAGCTTCTTCAAGCCTACACACAACTTTATGTTAAAACTAGAATCAATCCTATTCATTAGCATGACTTGTATTCAGGCGTTATCATCTAAAGACCCCCGAAAACTGAAGCAGGGGAAATAATAATAATAATAATAATAACAAAGCAAATAAATAAATTAGATATAACCTGAGCTGAGACTTCTTCGTGTGGTATTTCTGTTGATCAACCTTGTGAATACAATACACCTCCAAGCGTTGGTAAAAATATGAAACCAGGAAAAC